>PVHP010009007.1:0-51532 GCA_004024765.1 Zapus hudsonius
TCTAATAGCTAGCTCCCCTGTTACATATACATGTCTCTTGGTCATTCTTTCTGACACAATCCTTGGGGGCTCATTCTGCAAGGCAGGGTCCAGCAACTGTCTGCAAGTGTCCTGCTGTGTGACAAGATCTTCTGGGAAGTCTGGCTAAATGGATTTGAGTTAGATGGGGCAATCATAGCCCCTTCAAAGCAACTTTTCAAATCCACCTCAGTCCTCTTGCAATGAAATGGGAGTGCCAAGAATGCCTCCCTTGTTTAGGGAAAACAATATATCTTTTCAGTGAAACTGGTTCTCTGTCATTTGCTACACAAAAGGGGCATCATGGGTTTTGAATGTTCATAGTTTCTGTGCTCTCTGGAAATCTAAGAAGTTAATGTTATTGGCTCTCGACTGAATTCTATTATTAAACATGATTCAATATCCAGTTTTGTTCATCTGTCATTATTAAACATCTTTTCTCTATTACTGTATCTTTGAGTTCTACAGAGGTGATCATTAACTAGCCTTGACTCCACCAGTTACTTTGACTAAAATAACTTATGTAATATTTTCCTTTGCTAAAGTCCACAAGAATATTATGATATCCCTAAGTGCTTAGAAACTGAGGATATCATGCTCAGAATAAAGTAGTGAAGCCAGCCTTGCAGAGTTCATTTTCCCTTAGCTAGTGGTGCCATAGACTTCAGTTCTCACGCATGAGGCATGCCAGGCTGTCTTCTGAACTTTCAAATCTACAAATTGCCATAAAACAGGAATAAGGCACTAATATTCCCCTGGTAGTTTCTTCTTAAGAAGCAAACAGAACTTGGTGGCGTGTAGCTAGTGTGGGATGGATAATGTTGCGGTCAGCTTTCTAGTTGCTGCACAGAAAGAACCCAAACAAAAGCGGCTTGTGGAGGAATGGGTTTATTTGGCTTATTGACTTGAGGGGAGACTCCATCCTGGCAGGGAAAACGATGGCATGAGCAGAGGGTTGGACATCACCTCTGCCAAAGCACTGCAAACAGTGGCAGGAAGGTGTGCCAAATACTGGCAAGGGGAAGCTGATTTATAATCCCCATAAGCCCGCCCCCAACAACACAGCTCCATCGAGGTTGTAAAATCCAAACTGCCATCAGCTGAGGATCGATTACCCAGAACACATTCATTTGTTTGTGGGGGACACCTGGATCAAACCATGACACATAAGTAGGGAGAATGTTATCTCATCACCTACCGAGTTAGACAATACTCTTCCAGGAATCCAGACATCACTAAATTAACAAGCAAACAACAAACAGCTCAGATGTAATGCCAGGGTGGAAGCAGAGACTGGGAGGCTGGGCTTGGCCTACGAGATGTGAGATCTTATTAATGTATGCATGTATTTACTTACTTTTTAATTATTTATTTTTTTCCTCTCTTAAGATTCTTTGCTTCCAGTCTTCTAGCTCATGTTAGTGAATGGTCTGCTGTCCCAGACGCCATGACGCCTGATCTCTATGTGGAAACCTGTTGTTCGGGTGTCCCACATTGTCTGACTGCAGACTTCACTATCTGAGCCTAGATTCTGAAGATATTGAAGACACAGGATAGACTCTGCTGAGGGCAGCCATGTTTCTTGCAGTGGAGACTGTGTCCCTCCTCCACCACGAGGACTGGGTGTAGCAACAGACGCTTGTCTGGGAGACTACCTGTACTCAGAATTTGTTGTTTGCCATTATATATATATATAATATTATAAGGGATAATATTATATATTATATATCAAATAATACATCAAAATACCAAAGCTCTGAAAATGTTTACAGAGACCTCCATAAATACCAGACGTCTTATTATTTGCAGCACAATTTATTTCTGATGATAGTATCTGGGTACATTAATAGGTGTTGATTTCACCTATGTAACCTCTCTTGAGACAGAGCAACCCAAAAAGAAAACTTCAAATTGTGCAAGAACAATAAATATCAAACCTTTTCATCTAAAATATATAAATATAAAACATCAGTCATTTCTGGAAACATGTTAAGAAAATCCGGCAGCTGCACATATCATATCCATCCGCAGGTGTCTGGTGATGACGGTGTTTATATTTGGACCGTATCACCTCAGATCCAACACGGTTACATTTATGTCTTTTACCAACACATGTTTGCAGATCTAGGAATGAAAAAATGAAATTACATCAAAATGTTTAAACATGAACTTCTTTAGGGAAGGTGTATGGATTTCCTAATTGTAAGTTTTTTCTTAATTTAAAAAATCTTGCTGAGTGGAGGGGGCAGTAAAACATAATCCTATGCAAAGATTATCAAGACTGCGTACTCACACTGAACAGGCTGGGGTCCTTGGTGTGAGGGTGAAAGCCCTTCTTTTTACAAGCAGAAACTTCAAGCATGCCAGCATTGGTGAGCCTGAAAATGCCGGTGCTGAAATTTGGGATGAAAAAAAAAGGTATAAATTTAAGGACTATTTGCAATTTCTAGATGATTCATTAGAGTGATAAAACACCTGTTTCCACAGATGAGAGAGAGGGGAAAGACCAGGATTTCTCAGTGATTTTTTTTTAAACAAGTTTGGCCATGACTAGCCCTGGAAGCACTGAACTCCGAGTGCCTGCAGGTCCTTCCTGGAGGCAGGCAGTTGAGCTGCTTGTATGAGATCCCATAAGAAAGATCACTCCTATGCTCCTATCTCCTCTCCCTCTGGAAGAAAGTACAAGGGGTAGATATTTCAAATTTTCTAATAGTGATCATGTCACTTATTACAATAGGTCTATTGTGGTGCCAGGCACAATGCTACAGGCTTCATATAAACTGTCATCTCATTCTGCTTTCATGGGAATCCACATAGTCAGGCATGAGGGATCAAGAAGTTGGGGCTTACAGTTCTCAGGTCTGCTTCGATTTCAAGGTAGAATCAAGACTCCAAAAACGTTTGCCTGATTCCTATGATTCTAACTACTTGTTAACCTAAGTTCCCAGCAAATATGAAAAGTTGCACCTGTGTTAAATATTCATGCAAGCAACCCTAATTTAACTCAATCATTTAAACAAGAGGCATGAAGGTAAGACGGGGTTGATGGGGAAGAAGAAGGGTGTTAATGGGAAGCGGAGGGGGATAAGAGAGGATGATTGGGAGGTCGGGATAAACATTCTCTACTTGTATGAAAATGTCAAAAATGAAAAAAATAAATAAAAGCTAAAAAAATCTTCAAGGCCTAATGACGGAACCTGTTTGCTGTGGAGAGTTAGAATGCTGCACACCACAGGCAAGTTATCTAGCTATTTGTAGCCATGTATCACCCACCCCTGTGTCTGCTCTAATATCCTTGTAACTAGCATAACTTTGAAAACCCATTCTTTTCTGGTTTCCATGCATCCAGCAGTAAGAATGTCACTAGGCAACAACCGAGACCTTGCTCTGTGACAACAGCCTACTTTCAGTCCTTACCAGTGTATTTGGCAAATGCTTTGCTTCTTTGCTTTAACTACTAAAATTTCATGGAACAACTTCCATGTGGAACATGTCTTTGGGATGAGCTGAATCAGTGTAAGTGTGCCATGATCACTCGTATTTGGCTCAAGAATAAACTCTCTCTCATTGTCTTTGAGACTGAGAGCTGTGTTTGGCATCACATGCTTTCTACTATCCTCTGTCTCCCAAAACTAGAAAAGCTTTGAAGGTAGTTAGTCTAAGGCAAAAAAATTTCATTTGGTAGAACAAAAAATAGTAGAAATAAGATGTCCAAAATTAAACTGTGATAACATCCTTCCTATACGTTATCCATTTCAAGGTCACATGACAGAAGAACTAGGAATTTCACCATTAAAAGGACCTTGAAAAGCAAAAGATTGCAGAGCTATGGGTATGGAGACTAGTCACCACCATCACCTTGCCTATCCAAGCACTACAACCTGACACAGACAGTCCCATAGTCCCAGGCAGAGACCCCCTTGGGCTCACCCACTGTCAAACTTACTCATTATGCTTCGGGGAACAAACAATAGCAATAGCCTCTGGCAACATGAGCTGATAGGAGCAATGGGTGTGCAGATCCACGCTGGACAGGAATGCAGTTTGGGTGGGATGTGTCTATGAAAAGGAAGGAAGATGATCTCATTAGGGAAGCAGAGACTTAGGCTCAGCCATTTTCCGAAAAAATTTGATTCATTTGCTTGTTTGTTCTTTGTTACTGTCATGGTTTGATCCAGGTGTCCCCCACAAACAAATGAATGTGTTCTGATAGATCGATCCTCAGCTGATGGCAATTCAGGAATTAGAACCTCATTAGAGCTGTGTTGTTGGGGGTGGGCTTATGGGGGTTATAAGCCAGCTTCCCCTTGCCAGTATTTGGCACACCTTTCTGTCTCTGTTTGCAGTGCTGTGGCAGAGGTGATGTCCAGCCCTCTGCCATCGTTTTCCCTGCCAGAATGGAGTCTCCCCTTGAGTCCATAAGCCAAATAAACCCATTCCTCTACAAGCCACTTTTGTTTGGGTTCTTTCTGCACAGCAACTAGAAAGCTGACTGTAACAGTTTTGGTACCAGGAGTGGAGTCATCTGTTGCTGCTAGAACCCTGATCTTGTGGCTTTGGTCTTCTGGAAGTGATCTACAGGAGGAATGCGGAAGGATTTGAAATCTCGGCCTAAGAGATGTCTCGCAGTGTTGTAAGTACAGCGTATTGGATCATTCTGGTCAGAGTTTAAAGACCTGAATGTAGTGAGAACTATGGACTCTGAGGTTTGGCTTATGAGGGGGAGAAAGAACTTGGTCAGGACTGTGCCAGAAGCAGTTTGCGTGAGAGGCTTGCTGCATTCTGCCTGCCTGTGTCCTGGAAACCTGTGCAGGGTTGTTTTACATAAAGATGGACTGGTGTGAGCAGATGGAGATGGCACAGAAAGAAGATCTTTGGGTCGAAACTGCTGCCCGTTCACCTGCAATTGTTTGAGAGATGACAACCATTGAGATTGGGCCAGCTGGTCTGCATTGGAACAACAGGAAGAATGCGGACTCTTTGAAGTAAGGGGCCTGAATGCTTTGATCCTCCCTGGATCAACAAATTGGTAGCCCACCTGGTTCTGTGGAATAGAGATTGGTTAGAAAGAGAGGGTCATTGGATTTGCAACACAGTTTTGTTTTTGAAAAATGGCCATCGGCATGTGAAGCAGGTGTGCAAGGTTGCCTGCATGGAGCCCGATGGAGCCATGAGGATGAACTGTGGGTTGCAATGGAGACCCAGTGAATTCCAGGACTATGGATGGATGCCAAGGCAAGCTGCCAGTACCGGATTACGTTTTCCCGGACTGTGAGTAGCCGAGCTGGAGGGGGGGAATTGAATCTCCAAGAGACTTGTGTTATTGGTTAAGAATCATTGAGCTTGGAGTTAGAGATTGATGGTGCTCTGTTTGTTTTAAATCTTGTATTGTATTGGTCAATCTGTTTTTGCTGTGCCTCATGTTTTGCATTGTGAATGTTCTGTGCCAATATGGGTTTATTTTTGGTATTATGGCTTAGTTGAAAGTTGCGGGGACTTAAGAGTTGAGCTGAACATATTGTGTTTATACCTTGAATGATTATTAGTTTGTGGGGGCCAGGGGCGGACTGTCATGGTTTGATCCAGGTGTCCCCCACAAACAAATGAATGTGTTCTGATATATCGATCCTCAGCTGATGGCAATTCGGGAATTAGAACCTCATTAGAGCTGTGTTGTTGGGGGTGGGCTTATGGGGGTTATAAGCCAGCTCCCCCTTGCCAGTATTTGGCATACCTTCCTGCTGCTGTTTGCAGTGCTGTGGCAGAGGTGATGTCCAGCCCTCTGCTCATGCCATCATTTTCCCTGCCAGAATGGAGTCTCCCTTCGAGTCGGTAAGCCTAATAAACCCATTCCTCTACAAGCCACTTTTGTTTGGGTTCTTTCTGCACAGCAACTAGAAAGCTGACTGCAACAGTTACTATCACTAATTAAATAAACATTTTGCTAAGTGTTTTGGGGCTGGACAGATGGCTTAGCAGTAAAGGACACATGACTGCAAAGCCTGATGGCATGGGCTAGATTTCCTAGCACCCATGTAAAGCTAGATGCACTAGTGGGACATACATCTGGAGTTTGTCTGCAGTGGCTGGAGGCCCTGGTGTGTCCATACCCATTTTCATTCTCTCTCTCTCTCCTTACAAATTATTCAATAAAATTTTTCAAAGTATTTTGCTGACAGAGCCATCCCTTTTTGCCCGACTCTGTGCTTGTTTGGAATGCCTATGATTTAGAAATAGCACCTGAGATTGTTATGTGCTTTCCTGTCACTGAGAAAGATCAGGCTAAGAATTCACTGGGCAGAGGCTTTGTATAGATTGTCCTTGAATCACCACAGGTCTTCCATGAAATCTTCATTTTATTACCTCACTTTTATACACAAGGATCTCCAGCCTCGGGAAGGTGAGGCAACCTGGTCACATAGGTGGTGAGGGGCAGAGCTGAGGTGGGAAGCCCTGGACCTGAGACTCTTACATACTTGGACATTCTTCACTATGCACACAAACAACTGTGTGTTGTTGATGGATGAGCATTCCCTACAAACATCAGAGTCTCCCAGTTGCTGAAGGTGTTTAGGACTCATCTCACTCCACCACTGAATACCCATGGAGGAAAGATAATATAAACCCAAAGAAATCGTCTAAGTTTCTGGCTACATACAAACATGTGATGATGAGAAAAACATCAGAGGTTCATATTTTAATAGCAAGATAAATATAGAATGATTTAAAAATTCACATCAAATCCAACTTTAGTGGCAAATGTCTATAATCTTAATATTTGTAAAACTGAGGCAGGAGCATTGCAAGTTCAAAGCCAGCCTAAACTACAAAGTGAGCCACCATCTAGAAACAAAACAAAGCAAAAAAAACCCCCTCCAAATTCATATTAAAATCTAATAACCCTTGAAAAAGAAATGTGATCATTTTAATCATGAGACAAAGGTCCTTGGTACCCATTGTGTGGGTCCTGGCACCATGACTCACTCACTCAGTAGATGACACAGAGAAGATTATTTCACCCCTTCCTGCCCACTTCATCATGGTAAAGGGAAGATAATCATTGCTGTCCTGGGGATGGAATGAGGGTAATAGGGCAGTCCATGTAGAACTCTTAGAACAGTGCAAGGCATTTGGAAAAAAAAACAGTGGTCAACTGTTATCACAACCATATTGCTTGTACACCAATGGTACCATTATCAACTTAAAGACACAGGCCCATAGCCAGAGAGTCACATCTTTATATACCAACCTGGGCATACGGTAAAAATGCAAGAACTTAAAACTCTTTTCTAATGATTTGATAGAATAAAGGTAAACTAAGTGTTTTTTTTAAATCTTGGCTTGAAGAAATTAGATTAACAAAGGACTAGAATTCATTCTGACTGTTTTTTTTCTACTTGGTATTGAACCCAGGGCCTTGTGCATACTCACCATACACTCTAGTGAGGTGTACGTACACTCAGTCCTATGTCACATTTCAAACTTAAGTTTTTAATAGAGGTGTGAGGAAGTAGGTTTTTCAGCCTGTTACCTGCCAGAAAATACCTTCTTTGAGTAAAATAGAGCTTTCTCTCTTAGTCAGAAGGTAAGAAGTGCTCAAAGGACTATTGTGCTGTGGTGACAACAAGCAGGCTGTCACACAGACCACTCTGCCCATCAACATATTTACAGACTGAATGTAGATCAAGTGACCATGGGAGCCTTTCATTTCTGCCTCCAAGAGTCATTTCTATTCGCATGAGGACATCTCTCCCTAGAAGTCTGAGTCTATGGAAACAAAAATCATGATGGTGACAACAGAAGCAGATGCCATTTATTACAAATGAATAAAGTACCAGGCAGTGAGCTGATCGCCTCTCATGAATATATCCTAGAACTTTCATGCAAGTAAAGTTCGATGCTATTATCACCATCTACCAGATAAAGAGACTGAGCTAAGCAGAAGAGTTAACTTGTAGAAGTTCAAAGAACTAGCCAAGCCAAGAACTCTACATTCAAAACCAGGTCTGTTTGATTCTGATTCAGACTTCTTCTTATGACTAATATGTATCAGAAAACAGCCACCTCTGGAATATGTTACTATCATTATGCTCTATAAACAGCAACACAAAAAGACATGAAAGCCACTGAGATTAAGAAATGTGACACTTCTGCATTTTCATCAAGCCAAAACAACTTGATACAGCAAAATAAATTAAAATCAAAGTCCTGGAATTCTAAAATTAAGAAAAATTCATTATTTCAACAACTCAAATTCATTTCTGCATACGTTAGAGACAGAGATCTCAGGAGAAACTTCCATCTACTTTGAGAACTGTTTAACATGGGTTTATCTAAATATGTAACTAAAAATAATCATTTTTAGTTTGGTATGATTTCTTTCCTTTAGTCTGTTTTCATTTAAAATGCATTCTTCTTACCTATGTTATGGTAAACTAAATAATGATGTTAAAATAGAGCGATTCTACTGCAAACAGTAAGGCATAATACTTATTGGTAAATTAACCAAGCTGATCTATAGAAAGTTTTGTTTGACATTAGTGTAAATAAGTTCTTGCACTGAAAGTCAGTTATATATTTCAAAGGGCTTCCACACCTACTATCTTCATTACTGGTGACATAAATCGAACGAGAATAGGGGGTATTCATCAGCCTCAATGACTCATCAAGAGAACCTGGAAATATGGACAGCAATCCTGACCAAGAGCACAGGGTGACTTACAGGTGGAAAAGTAATAAAGCCTCCTCCGCCTTTCAAAATTACGTAGTATTACATACTTGTCTGTGTGTGTGTGTGTGTGTGTGTGTGTGTGTGTGTGTGTGTGTGTGTGTGTGTGATAACTCTACCTAGTACTACAAATAAAATACAAAATAATCACAGCCTTCTTTGGGGGCCCTCACAGGCACTCAGAGTGTGCTGTGGGAATCCTGGCCAGTTAGTGGGATGACTTGTCACTAGCTACTAGAGTTTGAATGCTGATGCTCCCTCTAAAATTCACATAGAAACTTAAATCACTAGCATGACAACAGGAAGAGTTGTAGCCTTTGGGTGGTGATGAATAGCACCCTTAGGAAAGGGCTGCAGGCTGAAAGGTGCTCTCTTGCTGTTTCACCTTCTGTCAGGAAAGGACACTGCAACAAGGTGTCTTCTCAAAGCAGATCACAGCTCTCACCAGACACCGACACTGTGCCATGATCTTGGGCTTCTCAGGCCGTGAACTATAAGAATGAAACACTGTTGTGTTTACATGTGTGTGTGTGTGGGGGGTGCCCCTGTGTGTGAAGCCCAGAAGTTGATATTGGTATATTTCTGAATTACTTTCCACCTTTTTTTTTTGAGATAGGATCTCTTGCTGAACCTAGAGCTCATCAACCAAGCTAGATGAACTGGCCAACAAGAGCTAATGACCCTCCTGTCTCCCATTCCATGTGTTGGGATTACACTTTACCCATCTCTCAGAATCACCGTACTTTATAAACTTCCTAGCCTCTGATACTTTTCTTTTTCTGTCATGTTTTGTGTCTGTATAATATGTGGGTGTTGTGGGGGGGGTATAGGCACGTGTGTGCATGCACCCATGCAGAGACCTCTTATTGCTCATCCGTATTTCCCTGAGATGGGGTCTCTCCCTCAACCTAGACCTGCTGTCTGTTAAGTGAGTCCCAGCAATTCTCCAGTCTCCACCGCTGAGGACTGAGGTTATAGACATGTGTGGCCAAACCAGCTTTTTATGTGGGTTCTGTGGAGTTGTACTTGGTGGTCTCTAGCCTACAAGGCCTCAAGTTTAAGTGGCAAGCACTCTTGACTCCTGAGCTTTCTCTCTAGTCTCAGATATTTTGATACAGCAGCAGAAATTGATTAAGACAGTATTCCAGGTAAAGCCATGTGAGAATAAATATAAAACAATATTCCTCATATGGATAAATATACAGACTATTATCACTAATAACTTTATAATTTTTCTAAGTCTCTAGAAAAATATGCTAAGAAATTCACTCATTTAAAACTCAGTATCAATGGTTGGAGAGCTGGCTCGTTGGACAAAGCACACGATACATAAGTGTGGGGACCTACAGTAGTTTGAATGGATGTCCCCCAATAGATTCAGAAGTATATTAAAGGCTTCTCTCCAGTTGCCTGGCTGGAGGAGGTGGCACCTTCTGCAGATGCTAGAGTCCAGCCCTAAGGTGTTTCTGGGGGTGGATCTGGAAATCTAGCTATACATAATCAGAAAGCAGTCTGAATACTATTGGAGTTCCTATTTTTTGCTTATATGTGTGATGGTGATGATGGATTTCTCTCTCTGCTTGGACCTGTGAAAGGGGGCCAGTCTCTTTCGCCATTATAGAACTCCCCCTGGATCTGTAGCTTCAATGAATCCTTTCCTCCTATAACTGTGCCTGGGTTAGAGGTTCATCCCAGTGGCATGAGCTGAATATGGTAGGGCCTGAGTTCAGACCCTCAGCACCCACGTAAATGATGCGTGGGGTTGGCAGCTGCTTATAATCCCAGTGCTCAGGAAGTGGAGACAAGGGATGTCTGAGGCAAGCTGATTTAGGTAGACCAGATGACTCCAAGAGCTCTGTGCTCGGGAGAGACCCTGCCTCAGTAAAAAGTACTGAGGAAAGTGAACAAGGAAGACATCTGATGTCAACCTCTGAACTTCACATGCACACACATGGGCATACATACACGTACAGCTTCTACACATACACACACACCTCAATATCATATGTGGTGGTTAGAATCAGATGTCTCCCATAATCTCATGAGTTCAGAATGCTTGATCCCAAGCTGATGGCAATTTGGAAGGTGAAGTATTGCTAGTGGAGGTGTGTTGGGGGCAGAATTAGGGGTGTCATAGCCAGCTCCCCCTTGCCAAAAGTTGGCTCACTCTCTTGCTGCTGTTTCCACCTGCTGTGGCAGAGGTGATGTCCAGCCTCTGCTTATGCCATATTGTCCCCATCCATCATGAATTTAGTGAATGAAGAGCTGCTCTTCACACTGTTAACTTGTCGGGGTTACTATTGTGAACTTAGCATCAAGTCCATTTGATTTATAAGGCCTTTCCTGTTACTACAGTGGTCTGGAAATGTCAGAACCCAATGCTTTGCCCCTATTCAGTTGTTTAACTCCACCGTCATTTATACAGTGATATACACATGCTTGGCTTGTGGGGCAGGGCAATGGAGTGTATGGATACTCTCTGGTATGCAAAACCCATTTAAAAGAATTATAGGGCCAGAGAGATGGCTCAGCAATCAAGGCCGTTACCTCCAGAGCCTAAGAACCTGGGTTCAATTCCCCAGTAAACCAGATGCACAAAGTGGCACATGCATCTGGAGTTTAATTACAGTGGCTAGAGACCCTGGTGTGCCCATACACACACTCTCTCTGTTTCTCTCTGTATGTGTCTGTACCTACTTACAAATAAATATTTTAAAAAAAGAAAAAAAAAGAAGTGTAACCAAAAAAGTTTTAAATTATCTAATTTAGACCCACAGCAAAGAGAAAGAGAATATTATAACTATCTAACCAATTCAGACGGAAATCTGGCAAAGCCTTCATGATAGTATGGGAAATCATCAAAAATTATTTACCTAATTTCTAAACATTATACAATCAGCTTTTGGTGGTACAAAAATGCAGAAGGTAACCCTTTTCAAATTCAGTTATAAAGCTTAACATTGACAGAAATGCTTTCATGTTGTCATTTATTCTATTTGGAGAAAAATAAAAATAAGCTATTTGAGTTAAACTAAATTTCTTGAAGAGAAAAAGAACACATCACACTGAAATAACCTGAAGCCCAAAAGGGTGAATGAACGTACATGGATCCATCCCAGGGTGAGGAGAGCATGCTGGTCCTGAATGTTGAATAATTCTTCCACATTTGCCACGTCACAATAGTCTGGTCCTGCAGACTGCTTTGGCACGACCACATGGGTAATAGTAAATTCATTATGTGTCTAAAAACAATAAGAAAAAAAGGATAGTAAGTATCTAACAGGAAAACAATCTGAACAGGTCGTGGGATGGTCTGTTAGGTGACTAAGGTATTTCTCTACCCCTTGCATAACCCCTCGCACCACACACATTCCATCATAATTCAAAAGCAAACATCAAACTGATTATTTGCCCAAAGGTTTGAGGGTCAGTTATTTAGACCTAAAACCCATTTTTTGCATTAGAAAACATAAACAGGTATTGACATCTTGGGGAACATTGGGGCCATGGAAGTTTAATTAATAAATAAAGACAACATATTAGATCTACAATGAAAAAATCATCATAAATCAGGGGCAGATTTCTCTGGAAGGGCTGATATTAGCTAAGTAAATCTGTGATGTTACAGAACGGCATTTCCGAGTTATGGAGGTTGGCAGTTTTGATTTTTATTTTAATAATTATGTGTAATATTTCTTGAAGATTTAAGGCTCTCTTCTAAGACTCACTAGTGTTTTCTGGAATTAGTATCATGACTTTTACAGTTAGGTAGAGAGATAAGAAAAGCAAATCCCCCTCTCAAGTAAGATAAAGATTAAAGAGGGTTCTGAAGTAGAGATGTTTGTCTGATGAAAGAGTCAGTAATGAATCCATCAATGCAATCTGGCGTATGACTGCAGGGGACACAGCACTGAAGCACACAGTCCCCTGCAGAAGAACAAAAGGGTCTGTGCATAGGAGTTGCTGAGTTGTTACATCATGTCACCAGTAGCCTCCTCTCTGAGAGGAAAAGGGATGGTGGAATATTGGAATTCAGCTGGAAAAATGTGTTGAGAAAAGCACATTATTCAGGATAAATGTTGAAAACTGAATATGTGTTTTGGTCTCAAAATATAGACCAATGAGACTATAAAAATTCATTTCAAAAGACACAGTACACATCTTTCAATAAAAATTTAAACTCATCTCTGTCCTGTATCTTCTTCTATTTTGATAATATTTCACCAAATTCTGATAACACCTTTCTTAATTTCATATGACCTATGTTTATAAATTTTAATTAACTGCAAACATTATCAAATGCTATGTGCATTTGGGAAATGATGGCAAGATATATGTTCCAGGAAAAGACAGGTAGAAAGTTAATTACATGAATGTATCTGACATTAACACTTATACTAGAAAATGGATTTAGCTAACAAGATATATTACAAATTTTGAAGATTTTTAACCCACCAATTTTTTTGAAATAAAGATTTAACATGGTTTGATGGATTCTTTAATTATTTCTAGAAAGATAATTCCATGAGTAACGGCAGAAGTTTTAGAAACATAATCTGTATAAAGTTAAGTTCACACATTTAGAACTTTCAGCATGCTTTTTTTCTGCTCTGGGTCTCAAAGAAGACCTGTGCCATGCAGAGATGAAACAGGGCCTTACCAACTTCCCACAGAGGATTCCACACGTCTCTATACCTCTGACTGTATTAGACTCAGCCAGCAGCAGAAATTTGTGGCAAAGATCTCTTGAGAAAACTACACACCTCAGTCCTTCAACTGTTAAATCTAAGACACAGAAAAAGGGGATAAAGTTAAAAAACACGTCTTATATCTTATCTTTCAAAACTTTTTTTGGGAAGCATCTGCTGAAAAATACAAATTTCAAAAGTGAAATTCTCAGGTGTCTCACTGCCCATATTTTGTTTTAAAACTGTCAAGCATGAAGATTAGAAGGAAAGGAAAATTCCATGTTGTATGCAATTGTTTTATCATTGAAGTTTCCAACATGCCAGCAATTTTTCGTGTCTGTGCCCTGGAACAACCATTTCAATGGACCTGTATGTTTTGTTTTAACATGGAGTACATGTACCATGCCTGCACAGTCTGTACACACAGGAATGATACTCTTTATATGGTCTAAAGAAAGTTGGTGGTCAGTCAACAAAAGCACATTTTTTTTTGAAATCCACTGTAGTAAAGAAGATATAAAATGGCTGCTTATCATGGCTCTTTAAATAAAATGGGAACACAAATTCCATCCGACTGTGTCTGCCAAGAAGAATGGCGCATTTGGTTTTGGAAAACTATCAGCACCGATCTTGAAGTGCTAAACATAACTAACTGTTCAGTGGTTAATTATTTATGTGCAGGAGATCCTGGCACATGATCCTGAACATGGACAAACATTTTTTCCTTGGCACCTTCTTTCCTACCCAGTTTTAAGTGTTTACCTTTAAGATGTATGTGTTTGCTGAAAAATCCATAGAAGGTAAAAAGAAAATGCTTAGAGACTTCTCATTTAAAATCTTGGTTCAGTGACAAAATATGGGCCATTATGAGTTTGTTCTAGCATCAGACATGCCATGTTTGGTGAAATTTAAAGTTATATAGTAAAATCTAGGAAAGAGTGAAATGCTTATTCTGGGGTCCTGGCCCCACAGTAAATGAAATGAGCGCCTTCAGGATGCTACAGGAAACACTGCTAGCAATGAGTCTCGGTGTTCTGCAGGGTGTCACTTACTCTGAACAGCGCTCAGAGTAGCCACTGGCTTTAAGGCCCTGTTTACTGGGGGAGACTGGTTCATGGTCGCCTCGCTCTTGTTAGGTTGATGGGCAGACACCTTCCTCAGGGAATGGTTCTGATGAGTGGAGAGGCAGGACAGCACGGTGCCATCCGTCTGCTCCGCCAGCATGGGGCTCTCCTGACTTTGCATCTGGATGCGGGCTAACTCCTGCTTCTTGAGTTGGTCCTCGAAGAACAGGAACTGTTCACACTCCAGCTGCTGCTGGCGCATCTGGGCGATCCGCTTCCTCTCGGCTTCGATCAGCTTCTGCTGCTCCAGCTTTTTGAGGATTTCAGCTTTATATAGGTTCTAAAAATGCAGTTGCCAGAAGAAATTGTTAGTTTCCAAGGCAAAAGCAACAAACTGGGATGAGACACTTTCAACCTTCTGGCAGACAGGAAGGCATCTTGATAAAGAAGCAGAAAAACACACATCACAGCAGAAGCCCCTTCACAAGATTCCTAAAGCATTCTAAATCCATCATATTTCACCAGAGACAGCATGCTAATCAGGATCTTTGTATCCCCCTGTGATTTTAAGTACTAGAAAATCAAGGTCAGGTTTTTCTGCTCAGCTTGATCGAGCAGACCGCAAGGAACAAAACAACCTTCTAAGCCCACTGTAGTAGGCACCACCAAAGGATGTGGTTTAAATCCAAACTAATAAAACTTAAATAAAAGGAGAAATCCTGGGCCATGGTCACTCTAGCCACATTTGAATACCCAGAAGCCACCTGGTGCTGTGGCTACTATATTGAAGTTGCATATAGAACATGTCTATCCCTTAAGAGTTTCTACTGGGTGGAGCTTCTGTTTTCTAAAGCCTTTGGCATTCAACCGTAGAATTATCTTCTTCTGGAACTCTATGGGGTTTCATAAAGAAGTAGTGCTCAAGATGTATTTCACTTATTTCTATCAGAAGTAACTAGGTGTGTATTGAAAGTGAAGAATGCCAAACCCTCAGTACTAACAAAATATCCAGGTATTAGTAGGTTAGAGAACATAAAATTTTAATAAGTTCCCAAATGATGTTGACAGGAACTGTTACCAGGGAGTTACTGTAAGGTTAGAGGGAGTGTGGGAGACACAGGTTACAGTAGCATTTTCTGCACACTGAAATCACTCGGGGGATTGACATTCTGCAGGTGTGGGACAGGGCAGTGAGCTGTTCTCATGCTGTGGCTGCCCAGAGCCAGGAGTACAGGTACATAAGTAGAGTAGGTAGGTCTGTCCCTGACCTGTCGGTATGGCTGCTGCCCCTCAGACTTGCACTGTAGACTATGAACCACTGGTGTTCCCACAGGCAGAACTCTGCACAGCCCTCATACCTGCTCCTCCCAGGTAGGTGCCACGGGGAAACCATTCACATTTCTGGATGTAGACTTGCCCTCTCACCCTGACATCATTTTCATTGTTGGACACGTTCCAAATAAAACCTCTAAAAAGCACATCTAATCATGCTTCTGCTTTCAGCATTCCATCTACCATTTAAATAAAACACTTCATGCACCCTAGCCTTCTGGCCATGTCCAGAGAACATCAGGAAGTTCTCGGACCACTTTCAGAGATGGGGAGGGAGAAGTGAAGTGAGAGTCCACGAAGGTGGCAATCTCCAAAGCAAATAAAAATATAACCCCAAAAGAGGTCAAGCAACACTTCATAGTACGGGACCTAAGAATATGCATTTGAATTTGAGAATCCCATAGATTTACTGGTCACTTTCTTCTTTCAAAACCTTTCTGTCTCTTTTGCATCTTGATAATTTTCATTACATAATAAGAACTCAGAATATTCTGCCCTCTGGTGCTATGATTATATTTTTCGCCACGAGGTTAAACGTTCCTTTATCTCCATGTTCTATGTAATGCCGACTCTGATATTTAAGAATTGAATTCACATTTCCAAGGCCTATATAATTAGACACATCAAAAATCATGTTCTGTTCTTCCTGCTTTCTACCGCCTCTGATCATCTGAAAATAAACAGAGCCATCTGGTTCAAGGTTACATTGGCAAGAGTTGGTCAAAAGCTGTATTTAAATCACTGTAGGAAATCTATTTTCTAATGTATTGCTTTATTAGATATTTTAGGGAAATAAAAATACCACATCTTTGTAAAGTGCATAACCTGGACATAAACATGAATTTTTTATTTGCTTCACATCACTGCATCTTTAATTTTTAATTTAAATGCATATGATATTTCAAAAACTCTTATAAAATGAAATTCAAAAATTATTTGCACAGGAAACATTCAAGAAAGAAATGGACCAATTGAACTTACTTTGCTTTGTAAATATTCTTGGTATTCTATGTTATATTTCTTTAAAAGGTCCTTTTTCAATTCTTCTGTCCTTGGGAATGCAATCTCCTTCAGTTTCTTTTAAAGATATATACACATATGGATTAGTGGGGAGTGGACACTGTCATACCATCAGCTGTGAAAGCAAAACAGCTGGTGGGCATATTAGAAGTCAAGTCTGCTTTAGGTTCCAAAATATAATTTTTAGAAGTGGAGGAGATCTTTTAAGATCTTTGTAAAATCTTTATTGAGTCCACTGGTTAAACAAGCATTTGGTTCAGGTACCTGATTTTTAGGAAGTAGGTGTAGAATTGCATAGTACATATGAAAATCATGTAGTAATCATGGGAAGGATTATGGGGGGTGGGTAGTGAGGAAGGATTTCTGGATTTCTAGACAGGTCAGAAACTAAAAAAAAAACCAAATAGCTGAGATACATTTTATAAAGGTTGAGATTTGAAGGTCTAATCCCAGAGCTACTAAAGCAAAGTCTTTAGAAAAGGTTAAGGAAGACCGTATCTCAGATGTTTCTCTTTGTTTAAGTGTGTATGGTGTGTGTGTCCAGACGTACATCCCATGCACACGCCTGAAGAGGCCAGAGTAGCCCTTCAGGTGTGCTCATCTATCCCTCTTCTGCTTTAATTCCTGGAATTAGGGTCTCTTTCTCTCACCGAAGCTGGAGCTCTCCACTTTTGGTCAGCCTGGCTGAGCAGAGCCCTGGCAATCTTCCCATCCTCCTCCTTCCCTCAGCACCAGGGTTATAGGTGTAGGAGGCCATGTCTAACATTTCACATGGATGCTAGGGAATGAACTTGGATCCTCAAGCTTGCACAGTAAGAACTCTTACCAACTTAACCACCTCCCAGCCCCCCCCCCACCCCAGTAGTCCTAAGTGACAGAAAATCCTGGGAAATGAGACAGAGGCTAATGACCACTCTCCTTTCTAGAAAAGAGGAGACAGAGGACTAGTGAGATCACTTCATGCGACTAGTTACCTAATCTTCCACTTATAGGCAGCCTCCTCCACCAAAAATGTCTGCCCCTTAGTCCTTTGTTTTCCTTTTACCTTTTCTCTCTCTTCTATCCTTCCTTCCTTTTTCTTTTCCTCATCTGCCCATTTATTTAATATGCATAACTAAGAAATGCATATGCACTTGGAGAAGCTTTTCCTGTCAGGCAAAATAAGAACAACTCCCATAAGGAGGCACTGTGGAAAGACATGACCTTTGGTTTCCTTACAGAGCCCTGACATTGAGTTTGTGAGAAAATGCTGCTTATAAAGACATGATCAGGGGGTGAATGTAAAGATTCAATATGTACAGATTAGCATGTGTCAAAGCCTCACAGAACAATATGGGAAGATTTATTCCATAATACGGTCCCATAGTTTTCAAAACCTAGTGAACTTTTGATGTATATATTTGATGTGTATATGAAAATTTGATTATATGGTTTTAGCTCCATGTAAGTTCAGCACAAACTATGTAAGGACAAATAGTGAAAAGCACTGTAAATGTTAATTTAAAAAGACATTCTCAGATATATTTATAACTATATAGCATGTGTTTATGATAAATCCTTGAATTGCAATACTCTTCTTGAATGGACTTTAGATAGGTCGTCTTGCACAGTTTTCTCTGAGGTACAGGCATACATCACATCACAAAAGATATGCAAACCAAGAAACATGTAGTTTAATGTTTTTTTTTTTTGTTGTTGCTGCTATTGTTGTGTGGGTATCATAGAGTAACCTACATAAACTAAGATTGTTATAAAGTCACTTACTACACAATAAATTTAATAGGATGACTGCTATATAAGAGGTCCACTGATTAACTGAACAATCATTATATGGTATATGACTATAGCTAAAACTGGTGATTATTTTAAACATCAACACTGGTTTTGAAACAGTTGTGGGATTCAGGTCTGTGCAGAATAATCAAACAGCTAAAATGGTATCCTCAAACAAGTACAAGGAAATACACAGCATTCTTTGATCTCTGAGAGGAGTTGTTAAAATCATTACTTCTTCACATCCTAAAATGATTGAGCACATCCGTTTTTCTTTCTTCTTTTTCCCAACATCAGCTAGATACATCACACCAGCACAGTGATAACCATTAAATGTCTTAAGGAGAAATCGAAATATCCTGGCTAATGGAATGAAGTTCTTGTGCTCAAACTCTCCAGAGGATGAGGAAGAGGAAAGAAAGGGGTGGTGAATCAATAATGGGCACTTAGGGGACATTTGATCCCTCTGTGGTGAACCAATCCCTCATTACCTTCATAATATCCTGCTTTTCGGGTACTGCGCATTGCTGGTAATCTCGATGGCTGGGAAGCTTCTCTACAAACAAGCTAGAGAAAAAGAAAGTCCAACCTTGGCATCATAGGACAACAAAAACTCAACAATGACTGCTAGCATGAGAACGAGCCTTCTTTTAAAAATGACGATTGATTGACATTTTATTTAACCTAAAGCTGTTCCAATCATGTTTTCAATAAATGCCAACATGACAGTTATTTTGGTATGACAAATACTTATGCCCAAGAAACTTAATAATAACAAGGTTAATTTCAAGATACATACATACTCTCTAAGTAGGCAAAGTCTCATTGTCTTTCTCAGGTCATAGGACTTGATCCTCCATAAACAACCAACTACTCAGGACTCAGAAGCACCATCATGCATATGCCACAGACTCATGAGAGCTACATCCCTGATGGAGTAGGAGGTGTTCCTTGGGAGCTAATTATTTCTCACAGTTTTTGGAGGCTCGAGATACAGCAAAGTGAAAGCAAATCCCTACAAAGCAGATGCACTGCTCCCAGTGAAGATAGCACTTCCGCAGGGAAGGGTTTCTTTTCCTTCTAGAATGCATCCGCAGCATGAAGTTCAGTTCCTAGTAAGTGCTCAATCAAATTTGTAAAGTGAAGGAATATTCCTTCCCACAATGATGAAAATGAAGTATAACTGTTATTTATGATCATCTAACATGTGATACCTTACAATTAATGATTCTATTGTTTTCAAATCATGCATACATATTCACCATCTCATTTCACCTGATAACAGGGTTATAGGTAGAAATAGTAGCACAACTTCCATTTTTCAAATGAGACAGTTAAGGCTTTTATAGAAGCTATATGAAAGTAAAGCTAAAAGCTGTTCAAGTCTTTCAGAACAGAATGAAATCACAAGCCTTAGAGCTGAAGGATCTTCAGTTTTTCCTTTGTAGATGAGTTGTGGAGGCCCTGGGAGAATAAGTGAAGTACAAAGAATCACACTATTAGTGTGACAAAAGAATTCCAGTACTCTGAGTCTCAATAGCCTCTCTACTTCTTAATGATAACACCATGGGAATGGATGCAAATGTGAAAGATGTATTATCTACTTGGTTCAGTAACTAAAACTTTTGGAAATGCTGGTCGATCAAAGGTGACAGACAGCCTTCAATTACACATAGGTTGCTCAACCTTCTTTGCATGTGTATGTGTGGTGTGCATTTGTATGTGTGTGTGTGTTCACATGTGTGTGGGTGGAGACAAGAGTCTTGATCACCTGAACTGCATTTACTGAGGCACCCAGAGCTCTCGAGCTTGTCCTGAGGATCTCCTCTCTCTGCTCTTGAGTGCTGCAACTGCAGGTGGACCTCTACAACCACCTGATGCTCTTGTGGATGCCGGGATCCAAATTCTGATCCTCACACTTGTGCAGCAAATGCTTTGTCCACGGAGTCATCTCCCCAGCCCATGTGCTAACAGGTCCTTTCCCCAGGGCATGAAGGTTGCCACCCATTCACGAAGTTTACAATTAACTTGGAAATTTATATAAGATGTAAGGTGTTTTTAATTGTGCTTTTGGTGAAATCTTGAAAAACAGGTTTTTAAAAAAAAATTCCACTTTTTAAAATTTCTTTTGTATATACATATGTGTGCATGGGTGTTTGCTTTCAGAAGGCTTATGTTCCCAGAATATAACATGCAATTATATTTGTATAATTGCATGAAGCATGCAGTTATATTTCTGAAAAATAAGAGATACAGTTTCAACACTAGCTATTGATAGCCTTTTCTCTTCTTAACCCTTCCCCAATCCTGAGCCTCAGAGATGGTGTTTGGATGCCTCACAACACATACCTAGATACTTAAGGATGTGGACATTTAGTGTACTTGAAGGAGATAGGATTCATTTGGATAGAAAAGATATCCTGGTTTTTAAACTACCATATCAAACTATCATGTATGAATTTTTCCAAATTTCTCATTTAAAGACCTTCTAAACAAAACTTACGTTATGAATTTGTTATAAAGAACGAAGGCATTTTCCAAGTTTCCTTCTTGCAAATACACAGATGCCATTCTCTCCATTTCTACTCCAGACCTGAAGTAGCGGCGAGGGGTGATGTCTTCATTGATGGTGATGTGACTACCGAGCTTGCTCAGGGCACGGACCCGCTCCTCTGGGCTTAGGGAGACATCCGTATGGTCAGGCATAGCAGCTAACTTTTTCTGCAAGGTAAAATTGATATCTTTGATTATAATTTTTTGAAATGTCTATGACTGATTAATACATGTTTTTTCTGTACTGAAAATTCAGTACTAATACTTGAGGAAATCTTCATATTAGAATTAATGATGTGATCAAAGCAAACTTCTTTGTGTAAACACACCAAAAAGACATATCCAGCATAAACATGCATTTTTCTTGGCATATGATCACTTCATAGCTTCAAGGTTCCTGGGTACACAGTATTTTAGGTCACTTCAGGAAAGACATCATTGACTCTCATATATCCGTGGATGTCAAACATCTTGGTTCATTCTGGCCAAAGAAAGGCCCATGTCACTCTACTTTGAGGTGCTTCCAGGAGGTTGTTTATATTCAAAGTTATTTTCAAGATATTAAAGTTACTAATCTAGACTAATCTAGTTTAAAAAGTTTTTAGAGCCCCTTTTCCATCACTGAACTGACAATAAAACCACCAGGAGGTAAGGAGCTTTTTCAAGTATAAGAACATCCTTTAAGTGCTGGCAGAGTGCATGTATAAGGCCACGGATTGATCCCCAGCACTTGAAAGGTAGAGGCAGGAGGATCAGAACTTCAAGGTCATCTTAAGCTATATAACATGTTCAAGGCCAGCCTAGACTATTTAAGATGCTGGAGAGAGAGAGAGAGGGAGGGAGGGAGAGAGAGAGGAGAGAGAAGAGAGAGAGGAGAGAGAGAGGAGAGAGAGGGGGGAGAGAGAGACAGAAAGACTCAGTGATTAAGAGCACTTGCTGCTTGAGCACTAAGACTTCTTGGGGAGGATACTGCTGAATTAGATTCCCTGTAAAAAGCTGAGAATCACTTCTGCAACTCCAGTGTGCAGGGCGAAGAGACCAGAGAATGCTTAGTCTCACTGACAAGACAGCAGCTCCAGGTAGAGGGACAGATCCATTTCAAGAAAATAAGTAGAAAAGAAAGATACCAGAAATTTGCCTCTGCCCTCTCTGCATACGGGAGCACGGAGTGTGTGTAACTGAATACACAATGCATATAAGACACAACACTCACGTACTTTACATACAAAAAGAGAAAGATAGAAGAAAATAAAAAATAAAAAAAAGAAAGAACATGCTCCCAATCCCCATTTTTGAATATATACAAATCTCTTATACCTCCACACAACAGTAAGTGTACTGTTAGTCTTTGACTAATAAAATGATAAAAAATTAAATTACCAAGAAAAATCATTTATGTTGATTCCTTTTTATTTTTCTAATAAAAACATTATACATACCTGGAAGTACAATGTAAATACATAGGACACATAAATTCAGTATAATCATTCAATTATTCAGTAAGAAGAAATAGCTTCAAAAACAAACAAAAAAGTCAAAAAAAGTATTATTTTGTTAAGGACCCCATAGTAAATATTTTATGGTCTTTATTGAAACTTGAATTTACTCTCCAGATATCCAGGCAGCTATAAACTGGAAACAAATGCATTTGGTGGAATCTGGAGGTGGTCTTAAAGAAATCAATGTTTTAACTAGTATTCCCAGAGGAGCTCAATGGATTTTGCTGTTTTAGATCACTCATCCATTATGTAATACTCCAAGAATAGAATTATCCCAGAGAAAAATTAGCTTCCAAAGTCTCCTTAGTCAGATAAGGGTAAGTTGTTGAGACCAAGTATAGTGAGGGTGCCCAAAAGTTAGAGTGCCCAAAGTCTGTAGTAAGGTCTGAAAGATATCAAGGTAGGCAAACATTGTTTTAGTTTGGCTATGAATTCCTGGACCAACCCTTCTGGGCAGGATGCAGTAGATTAGATATATGGGTTTTTCCAATGCCACCTGGTCTGCCTTGCTGTGATTTTATAGCAAATAGAACCCTGCTGACCTGAAATAACTCCCGCTCCTAAAGGTTTAATATATAACTAGAAAGCCACAAACTTGTTTTTTAAGGTTCCATTAAATCAAAAGCAGGTTCTGCCTCTGGTACCTGCTATTACTGTTTTGATGTGACCTGTAACAATATGGGAGACTTTCCTCCCCAAGCAAGAAACCAGGGACTGCACACAGGTCAAACCAGGTCCAGTTGGAACTGAAAAGATAAGAAGACTCAGTCTCCTATGTTCCCCAGAGGAGAGGCAATTCTGGCCTATAGCGCTAGGGAGGAATGACTATTTTTGATTTAATCCTCATCTGGAAGTTTTTAATCTGTTCTCTTGTCAAAATTCTGAAAGTCCAGAAGTATGACCCGTAGTGATGCAATACACATGTCCTTCCTAAGTCACTTCACATCAAAGGCAAACATACTTCTTTCATCAGATAACCGGAACCAACATACGGCTAGGCAGGAAGAATTAGTGTTAAGAGTTCTAAAGCACGGCAAGGTAGCTATAGACTTCAGTTGATTATATGTTTTAAAATACCTAGAAGAGAATGTGAAAGTTTCCAACACAGAGAACTGGAGATGCTAGCTTCCCTGTTTAGATCATTACAAAATATATGCATGTATCAAATGACCCTATTATACTCTATAAATATATAAACACATACTATGCCAATTAAAATCTCAAGCCTAATACCTTAAAAGCATATCCTGCTGTGTTGTTCCAGTAGTTTTCTGGATGAGTTTCTAAGTTCAGAGAAGCTGTTGAAGATTTCCTTACATCAGAAACCAGAATAGGGCTTATGAACTCTGAGCCTCAAGCTTCAGTATTCAGTCTTCTCCAAATGTGGTATTCTCCTAAACCAGAGTAATATATCCACTCCCCCCCCCCCCCGCAACAATGAATCTCTGTACAGTATTTCCAAGCCCTTATGAATTCCTTGGAGTTTTAAAAAAGAGTGATTTTTCCATTCATCTCTAGTCCCCAAATAAGACTATAATTATGTTAACAGATAAACTGAGAAATTACCTAACACCATCATCAATCTATAACATTTCAATTGCATGTGAGCTTCTTAGACTAAAATACACAGTTTCCAGATGAAAAAGTATTCATTTTCACAATGAAATGTATAATAAAATACTAATAAAATACTAATAAAATACTAAGTATTCCCATATAGTTTTATTGAAAACCATCTAAGATAACCATCAAGATGATTGATTTCTCTGCTGAGGCAAAAATGAAACATTTGCTATTATCCTTCAGTGGAATGACAAAATGGGGCCAGATGCTTCTTGCAGGTCCTTTTTCCTTCCTTGAACATAGTCTGAGAACAAAAAAGCTCCTATGGAACTGTGTCCTCTGAAGGGAAAGGTGTGAGGAAAAGCTGCAAGCAGGTAGATGTATAATGAAGACCCCCAAAGCAATACCTAGATGCTAAATATATGTTTTTGTTAATCATTATCACACCAGGCAAACCTCCGATTTTTATATGTAAACATCTAAGGTACAGAATTTTAAGTACCTGATGTGATGTCTACTGAAGATTCTCTCCTGTGTTTCTCCAAAGGATTATACTCCTAGAATCTATCTGGCTGGATAAATTAAAATTTCACAGCTTTATGGGCAAAAATTTATTTTTAAGTCTCACAAAGATGACTTGATCAATCACTTCCTTGAAGGAGCCAGTCACACAGAAGAATATAAAAAGGACCAGTAACTGCTGTTCTCACAGCAATTGTGATTCATTTCACCCTGGGTCCACACTGGGCCTCTTTCGGTTCTTCTTTCTGGGCTTTCCAACCATATGCAAAGTACCAGTAGGCGAGACCTACCAGTGAAGTCACAGTAAATGGCTGCTCCATCCTGTCCGGTCTGCTGAAGGAGGTGTTCACTGTTTCCTCTCAGTCACTTCATCTGTTTCAAAGACAAAAGGCAAAGCTAAGGTCATTTGCTGTGAATTCAAGTCTCAAGTTCCATGATCAACAGAACATGAACACATTGAAAAACTTAGGCAACCCGAGTGTCTAGAAAGCAGACCCTCTTTGTCTTTGGATGTATTCTTCTTCAATAAAAACAAAACCACAGGTGGTTTTAGTTCGTTGAAGCTGACTTTTGAAAGTGGAGATCTGTGGGGAGTTAGTCTTTAATAAACACAGAATATGAAGCTGCTGGCTGTTGTTTCATTGAGAATTCTACTCAAGGCTATGTAAAGTAGGTTCACCTGCTTCCAAAAGAAAAAGGGCAATATAGTGGTTATGAGCAAAGAGAAAAGAAATAGAGTCAATCAAAGAGATTGCCACGTGGTGTATTGGTGTATGCCTGTAATCTTAGCACCCCAGTACTCAGGAAGTAGAGTCAAGATCAGGAGTTCAAGGTCATATTATTTCTGCAATAGAAAAACCTCAGGGCCAGCCTAGGGCTACATGGGACCCTATCTAAAAAAAGAGGGGAGGGGGTTGGAAAAGAAACAGCTAAAGTGGGGGAGGGGTACTTGGGAACAAAGAAATTCACCAGTGATTAGGGCTTGGTGAAAGGGGATTTTTTTAGTTGTTAGATCTCTAAAGAGAAGCAGGTAATTTACTAAGTTAGAAACACAAGGAGGACTGTTCTTCATTACTGTACCTAAAATTATGCCAATCTGAGTTTTGTTTAAAATGTAGATTCTTGTTGGGGATGTAGAGTGGCTGCCTAGTACTCACAGGGCCCTGGGTTCAATCCCTAAGATCCCACAAATGTAGTGTTGTGTTGCACATCATTAATCCTAGCACTGGAGGATGAGAAGTTCAAGGTCATCATAGGCTACAAAGTGATTTTGAGTCCAGCCTAGGATACATGAGATCCTGTTTCGAAATTAAGAAGATAATAGAATAATCAGATGTTGATAAACACAGTGTTTGGTGCACTTGAAGATGAAAGGAACGGTAGTTGCGGACAAAGACATCACCTCCTAAATTCAGAGAAGGATAATGGAAACTCACAGCTTTCTAGGAAGCCCAGTACAACAGGGCTCAGAGGAACCCCACTGAATCCACACAAAAGCCTTGAAGAAAACAACACCTCCATCACTGCCAGGCATCTGCAGCTTCCTGCACCAGCCATCAGCAACTTGAGCGGCTAATTGTTGCTCTGGAAACCATGTGAGGCTGCCTGGTGTTTCTGCGTGTCTCTAGTTTCTAAGTGACAGCAGGAAAGGCAGCTGTCTGACTGGTAGTGCCCAGGTCACATGCAAACCTAGCCTGCAAACAGTCAACACTTCACATTGCTGTACCAGGCCAAAAAAAAATGTGCCACATGAAAAAGGGTGGGCTTAGGGCAGAGTGGCCAAGAACAACGGCAAGTGTCTGCAAAAACCAAATTTTCTCTATAGTGACCTTCTATTTGTTTCTTTAGCTCACAACACTAGCATCAATTAGACTGTAATTGCAAATTTATTTGTGATTATTAATAGCATTATTTAGCAATGCACATCAACTCCTCTCAATGAATGATGAAAGAACTGGTCAGGCAACTTATTTTTTGAATAATTCATTATCTGCTGGTACCAGTCTTATCTGATCTAAATTCTCCATCATGGCATTTATAACTGTAATATAAACACAAAGGGAAATGTTCTCTAGGTTGGTTACTCTCAAAGTATGGACCAAGTACTCTGAGAATTTTCCATGGGGTGTGAAAGGTCAATGTCATTTGTATAATATTACTAACACATGATTTACTTTTTAAATATCAATCTCTCACAATTTTGTAGTGGAATTTTCCAACTGTGTATCAGATATAACAATTCATAGAACATTTATTTAAATATTTTTGTTAATATCTATTTTAATTTTAATATAGTAAATATAGACAGATATAGTCCACAAAAATTTTTATAACAATTTAGCAATTTTTAGGAGGGCAAAAACTTTACATTTCTATTCTAAGACTAACCATGAAAACAAGCAACGTTAAACCCATCATGTCATGCCAATCAAACCTTAAAAAGTAGGTCATAAGCATCTAAAACAGGAAAAATTAATAACAAGGTCACTTTCGATTTGTGCTACTAGAGTCTTACTGAAATAACTGGAAATTTTAAACTGAGGTTACAGAAAAAGATACCCTATCTCCAGAACCTGAGACCTTCAAGTGCAAATACAGCAGATTGCTAAACATTATTAAACATAATATCATTCTCCCTTTTTGACACAATATGTAAGTTTTGGCTGATACACAGCCAGCCAATTAAAACCCACAATTTCCACCTTGTGTGAGGGGTGGCAATACCACCAAGTTCTAGTCAATAGGATGTCGATAGAAGACAGGCAGTTAAAATCTGGGTCCTGAACAGGAAGGGACATGAGATTCTCCACCCACCTCTTCCTGTAAGTCACATGAAGGTGAACTGTCTTGTGCCATCCAGAGGAGCCATGGCAAAGCAAGAAGAAAAAAGGAACATCCTAGCTTGCTTACACTCAATGACTACGAGTCACACATTTCTCTCATTGAATATTTTTAGTCATAGTCTAGGCAGCTGGACCTGCTTCCTGACAAAGGCAGCAAGCTTAACCTGGAAAGGGTGACTCAGGAAAGCCTTGGGGACAAAGGGCATACTAATAAGAAAGCACATGCCTCTCTGCACCCTTCCTTCCCAGCCTCAGCCCCTAGCTGGCTGGCCTCCACACCTGGCCTATTGCAGTAGCAGAAAGAATAAAGGCAAACAAGTTAAGTGCTTTGATGATAAGCAAACAGTACTGGGGGAAGGAAGTAATCCATGTAGCTAGCAGAATAGGACAGGGGCTTGAGGCTGTCAGGACTTTCTGCTCTAATGCCACAACACTTCAGTAATTAATGTGGAAAGGCACGTTGCACATGATTCTAGTTGCTCAAGATAAAGCAGGTGTTGCAATTTGGAGAATCAGAAACACACAAAAGGAGAACATGAGAGGCAGATTCAATGTCATGCAAAGCACACAGCACAAACAGCCTTGCAGTAAGACAAGCTGGAACTGACCTTGGCTCTATCATCTACTTATGAGTGAACTGTACTGAGCCCTCAGAAGCTCGCAACCTTTCATGAAGGGCCCCACTTCACTGCTCTCACTGTGGCTTATAAAGACACTCATCAAGGATGCCTGACATCACCTCCATCTGCTCCCCAACCTTGGCTCCAGTAGAGCCCACATTTGAGACTTAATCACATCTGAACACAGGCATGATATATTGTAAGATGCCTTTGGGGAATTCTTTTTGTATTAGAGTTCTTGCTTTCTTATATTTCTCCCTAAAGCCTTTCCCTCAATGTAGCCTCTAAAACTATAGCCAGTCTCTGCTTAAATGGACCTTTTACAGAGGTATATGGAAGAGGAACTGTCTTTCCGCTGATACTGACACACAGGGCTGGGGAATGTGGGTGTCAGAACTATGTGTGTTCAGCATGAGCACCCAAAGGTCCAGCTGACAAGGAGTTCTAAGATCAGTGAGCAGCCAATGTCTGCGAACACAGAAGGTCTGTGGCAAAAAAGGAGTCTCATTCATGAACAGCCTGGGAGACAGCAAGAACCCACTCCAAAACAAAGGTTACAGCTCTGTGCTCACACAGTTTACTGCTCTTAGAGCCAACAGCAGTGGTCTCTTAGCTTGCCATCTCACAGTCTCCAAGTCCCAGGCTCTCACCCCACCCAGCTACCCAGGAGACTATGGAAGACACATTGTGAGTCTGCCTTTTAAAAGCAAATGCCAAAAGTAGAGGGAAAGAAGTGACCTGACATAGTATTTGTGACTTTCAGCCTTAGTCAGTCTACCCTTCTTCCCTTCCTCCCCATCCCATTCCCTCTTCCTTCCTCCTTTCTTTCTTCCCCTCCTTCCCTCCCTCCCTCTCTCCTTTCTTCCCTTCTGTCTTTCCTTTCTTCTTTGCACAGGGCAGGGGATGGAACCCAAGGCTCATACATGTTACACAAGTGATGCCCTACAAATGAGCTACACAGCCTAATTTTGTGGGGATTTTAGCATTAATTTTTCTTCTTTTCAATACTTTTAAAAAAATGATGGGTAAGCTCAGAATCCTGACCCATTTTCATTCTTAAAAGCAATATTTCCTAGAATACAGAAAATAGTTCATCAGAGAGTAAACTGTCTCTTTGGAGACTTTGTTCAGAAATGTCCTTTCCTCTGAGCAGCACAAAGACCTGGATAAGCAGATGAGACCTGTTCGCAGCAGGTACAAGGCCAAGAGGCCCAACCAGCTCACACCACCTCTGGGACACTCCTTTCTAAATGGCTTAACCAACTGCCCTGATTTTCCTTACTGGGTAAAGTTCATGCTTTCCAAGAAGAACACAGAGAAATTTACTTAACTGGAGACAATTAGGAAATTATTATAAATAGGCCTTATAGAGATCTAATCTGGCTTACATAAGAGAGGTAAAGGATCAGTCCCATGCCTTAAATCACACAGGTGCAAGGGCCCCTCCCGAGTCACACTCTTAAAAATTGGGGCCTATTTTAGAAAAGAATCAGCTTGGCCCAGCCCTTCTGTCCATTTATACAATTCTAAAAATCTAGACATGAAAACAAAAGAATATTTTGATTTTTTAATACCTATCTATAGTACATAGAAATGGGTAATGACCCAGATACTTTATCTGATGAAATATTAAGATAAAATATTAAGCTATATCACTCATATGGCTATAGTTTCTCAACTTATAATTAAAACTTTAAATTAAAAATCACTAACACTTGAAAATTCAGTAAGACACTATTGATGAGGACACTTCCCAATAATAATAAAAAATATCTAGGGAAATAAAAGTATGTTTGAATGGAATGAAAATGAAGGAACCAGATCAAAATTCATGAGGGAAATATGAAATTTAGAATATTACAATGAGATTTTATTGCTTTTTCTTCTGTAACCATTATATGTGAGTACCTACTGGGTCCAGATTGCTGTCTCATCGCTTGCAGTAGACCCAAAGGTGAACATTTGCAACCCAGTGGTTCACATTTGCTCCATCAGCAAGAATGCAATTTCTATAGAAAAAAGTATGAAGTGAACTATTCCTGAGGAGTGATTTAAATTACTTGAAGATATATCAAAATTACCCCAAGAGCAAGTGAGTCACATTTTAAGCCATAAAATAATTTTTTGTATAGCATAATACAAAATTCTCGCTTGTTTATTTACTTATTTATATATGTGTGTGATGTACACTCAATGACTGAAAGTCACACATGTGTATGGGCACAGCTCTGTGAGGGTAAATGGGGAGGTCAATGTCAAGGTGTCTCACTGAACCTTGAGGTCACCAGCAACCCAGGAATTCTCCTGTCTCTGCCTCTGTAGCAATAGGATTATAGGCATGTGTCATCAAGCCCAGGCTTTAAGTGGGCATTGGCGATCCAAACTCAAATCCCCATGCTTGCATGGCAAATGCTTCATTGACTGCCGTCTCCCCAGGTCACAGTCTGAAAGTCTTTGTGCTGATACCAGAACAAGCTGGGACCCTCGGCACCAGAAACTCAGATTATGGGGCCACATATACCTCTAGGAGAATCCAGGTCCTTCTACTTAGAGGTTGGGAATGCTATAGCATCTTACTTGACCATTCTGTGCAACTTATCTTCATCTATTAAGCATAATAAAATTATATCAGGGGCTGAAGAGATGGCTGAAAGGTTAAGGTGCTCGCTTGCAAAGCCTAAGGACACAGGTTTGAGTCCAGAATATCCACATAAAGCCAGATGCACAAGGTGGTGCATGCGTCTGGAGTTTATTTGCAGTGGCCAGAGGCCCTATTGTGTCCATTCTCTATCTGCCTTCCTCCCCCTTTCTCTTAAATAAATATATAAATAAATTTTTACCAACATCCAAGTGAAGCTCAAATGTGATAGACAGAAAATTTCACTAGAGTTCCCAGCTGGCAGGAGGAGGATGAAAGAAAATCAGACCTTCCTCAGCAAACATTTGAGAAAGTGAGACTAATGGCCTCTGTTAAGGAGTCTCCTTTCCCCCTCCGTTCCTTTCCAGAGAGGCCATGGCTGTAAAGCACAGAGCACACTGCTCACTGCCATTACCTTCATCCTACAAATGAGAAAACGAAAGCCTAAAAGAGCAGGAAGTGAGCAAATGATGGGGTGGGGGGTGTCTCAGAACTGGCACATGGCCCAGAGCTCGTAGTCCTACTGGCAAGGTGATACTGGTAACGAGCCTTCAAGTCACCAGTTGAATCCAGTGAAGGGTCAAATCCTTGGGTCTTGGACAAGGACAGAATTTTCTGCAGAAATGAAGATGTCTGTTCAGCCTTTCAAATACATGATTCATAACCCGTAAGAAAGGTAAGAAAGGGGCGTCCATCCTTCCTTTATCTTAGGCAGGATGCTTCAGTGTCTGTGGACTGGCTCCCTGGTAGATGTCACTGAAGAAATTTAAATGCAGTTATTCTACCAACACATAGCTCAGTTCAAAATGTTTGCTACGTTTTAAAACACATTCTAAATTTTGTGATATTCAAATGACAGTTCATACAACTATAAGTGTACTAATTCAGGATTCTGGAGATTTTTAATGTGATAATTCAATCAATGTACATTACAAAGTATTTGGTAAATCAATTTGAGGTGTCAGGAAGTTACTCATATTTGTGAACATTTTTTTTTCATCATAAATCTATACAGGATATAAATTTTCCTCTCCTGTTTGTAAAATACTAAAAATTCCAGAAATTATGCTTTTAAGAAAATACTATCCAGGGGCTGAAGAGATGGCTCAGTGGTTAAGGCAGTGCCTCCAGTGCCGAAGGCCCCGGGTTCAATTCCCCACTACCCAAATATGCCAGACCCACAAGGTGGTGGCCCTGGTGCGCGCTCTCTCTCTCTCTCTCTCTCTCTCTCTGTATCTGTTTGAAAATGAATAAATAAAATATAAAATAAAATATTAAAAAAATACTATCCAAAGATACTTAATTCAGAGAAGTGTGTAATCACACATACATTTTAAAATGACATCATTTTTTCTGTCTGCCTACGTCAGTTACAGATAACCTTCATCAGCTAACTTGTCTCTTCTTTAGAACAAACCCCTTTGACTTCCATGAAATAGAGGAATTTCCACTCTTCTCCCTCACCTTTCTTTATGACATATCTTGATCATAATGAGCATAGTTTTTCATGAATTTAGCTTAAAGTGAGCTGCAACAGAGTGTATTTAAATGTCCTCCACCCATATCCATCAGTGTATTCAACCGTGAGTCCTCACTCAATGCATTCCAAGGATAAATACGTGTATTCCAGACACTACTAGGCTCAAGAAGTTTATTTACCTGTTCATTTATTCATCATTATTTACTAAGCCTCCACTATGAGCTAGAAGGTAGAAACACCAGTGTGCAATGACCCAGATCTACATGAGCTTCTGGGCCTTATTTGTGCTTGTGGTAAAGGCAGGGGAAGAGAGGTATAATTTCAGATGATAAAGAACCAGGGCAGGGGCTGGGGAAAGCCTGAAGGCCTGGGTTCAATTCTCAGTACCCACTTAAAGCCAGATGCATATATGAACTGGCACATGTGTGTTGTGGAGTCATTTGCAGTGGCAAGAGGCCCAGGAGTACCCATGTGCTAGCTTTTACCCTCTCTCCCAAATAAATAAATAAGAATAAATTTTTAAAAATTGGAGCAATCTCCACAAAGGCACAATAAAGGAAACAAGAAGAGTTTAGCAATTTATGGCAAAAAAAAAATGCCTCAGAAATGATAGTATAGCTCCCTTGGTGCATCAGGAGGCACACAGAGGCCATTTCTCTGATTATTAGTGGTGTTAACTTTAATAATTTCTTTGTTAGATCTGTCAGTTTTCACCCCGGTACAGATACCCATTTTCTTACTGTCATTAAAACTTATTTGGTAGCCAGTTATTTTGAGACAATGTGAATATTTTGCTGCCTACTAATTTAGTAACTAAAGATGATTTTTTTTTGCCTGAAGCAATTATTACTGTGATGTTTGAGAAGGGTGCATCATTCCCTGTACATTTTTATTTTAGTAAGAATTTAAAGACAGGGTGTCACTGCCCACCGCCCGTGGGGGCAATGATAAACACACACACACACACACACACAAACACATATACACCACGTATAGGTGGAAGAATGCACATTTTCTCTTTATTGCTCTCTCTCTCAGATCTCATTGCTCATACATCTTATACCTGTTACCTAATTGCTCATATCTCTTCATCTCTCCTGCAGATATGCTACAGAATATATATATATATATATATATATATATATATCGGGCTCCTTGCCAATCAGGGAGCTATTTATTGGTCTATGACAAGAACCTGTGGGCATGATGTGCAAATAGCCTAATCAGGACTACCTCCTGAAACTCATTAAGCCAAGCCCCTCTTGGCAGGCTGTCAGGTGCCGTCCAAGGCTAAGCCAGGGTGTGCCTCAAAAGGCCCCCAAAAGCTTTCGCCCCTGACAACAGGGTTTCATGTAGTACAGACTGGACTCAAACTTGCTATGAAGTTGAGGATGACCTTGAACTTCTGATCCTCTTGCTTCTCTCTTCCAAATCCTGGGATTGCAGGCATGTGTGCTACCATCACTCAGATTTATCTTAAATTGTAGATCAAACCTAAGGCTTTATACATGCCAGGCAAGTACTCTACCAACTGGGCTCCATTCCCAGCCCAGAAGTTGGTTTATTTTATATAAAAATTTTAAAAAACACAGTTTTTGGAGGCATCTGTCTTTATTTAGGGATTGGGGATCCGGAGCATGACACAGAGCCTCCTACATTCCCACATGCTGGCAAGTACTCCACCACTGATCACACCCCTATCCCCAATCTATGATTTCAACGCTCTGGATCCTCAGCCTTCATGGTAAGATATGAATCCTCAGTGTCTCCCAAAGTCTCATATCCCAGCTGATGGTGCTATTGAAGGCTTGTGGAATCCTTCCGATCAGTGAAAGGAAGTGAGGTCTCTGGAGACATGCTCTTGAATAGGGTTTTGGGACCTTGGCATCTCTCTCTCCTATCTTTTCTCTTCCCTCTGCCCCTCTCCTGGCCACTGTGAGGTGAACTGCTATGCTTCACCTCTTGTTCTCTGCTTTGATGATCTGCACTGCAACAGGCCCAGAGGCAATGGAGCCAGCCTACTGTGGACTGAGCCTTCTGCAACCATGAACCAGAATTAATCTTCAATCTTCCCTCCATTGTTTATCTTAGTTCTTGCGTCACAGAGAAGCAAAGCAGGCTAATAGAATTCACTAAAAGATCTTTAAATTCAATAACATGAAAGGTTTAAAACATATCTGCCCTTTTCTGATGTAGAATATCTAATGGTGAGAAATTTTTGGATAAATACCTTTTATCTGTATATAAGTTATTGCTATGTAAAGAGTAAAACAAGGGAAGTCTTTTTTTTAAAATCAGGCCAAAGTCCTTTTCTTTTGTTTCAAATTATAATTGAGAATTGAACTGTGAGCTTTTTGAAACATATTTAACTTCTTATTTAATCTCAACTCTGGTCAACAAGGTGAACTGCCCAAACTAGGCCCTCAGCACATTTTTACAAACTGAAGTCATCTGGCTATGGTGAATAAAGTTACAGAGAAGACAGGAAGTGGTGGCTGAGAAAAGGAAGGAAGTTTGTAACTGTGGAATGAGGTAGCCCACGTCTGAACCAAAGAACAATGAAAGGAATGGTGAAGGGAAAGCAGTTATTGCGGGACCTTCTGAAGAACGTTCACAGAACTAGGAAGCCAAGCAGACAACGGGATACAGGAACGCAAGTGAAGGTGTTACAAAGTGACGACATCTAGGAAATTGGAGATGATGATCCTTCTGACACCACCATCAAAAGGTGAAGAAACTTCTCTGACAGAACCATGAATGGCCCCAATGTCCAATCGACTGCACACAACAACTGTCCTTGGAGGCAGCCGCTGTGCATATTGCCTTCCCTCCATCCTACACCTACCCACCACCTCCTGTAGAACTGGATTTGCTCTCCCAAATGCCTAGCAAATCTGCATCTTCTCACCCTCCTTTCAGGAGGCCAGCTAACCTCTGCCTCCCTCTCTCTCTGTCCACATTCCTGAAGCAGCCTTCCAGCAGTCCATTTGCTTTTTGCACAATACATGTAACGTGGATTGTGACCTTTAAAAACCCGATTCGGTACTACTAACTTTTTCTTCAAGCTTCTTACTAGTTTTCCATTGTTAAAAGCGTATGGCACTCCCTACTCATTCATTGGACATCTGTTCTGAGTCCCCACCCCTGTGGGTTTTCTTTGTGTAAACACGCATACCAGTGATAAAGTTTAACTCAGAAGTTAGACACAGTAAGAGTTTAACAACTGAAAAAATACAATTAAAATATAATGAGAGATTTGTGAATGTAAGCTGCTCTCTCTAAAATTATCTTATTGCACTATAGACTCTCTCCTTTTCTTCTTGGCCACAGGTAACTGAAGCCACAGAACGCAGCACAGTGGGTAAGGGGAACTACTGTGTCTGTAATAGGTCATGGCCGACTTGCCTCCTCATGAACCTTCTTTCATACCTTCTACTCCACGCACTGCCATCGCTCCATTGCTGAGAAGCATTCAGTCATAAGGTACTTCTACTTCCTACCCATCCTTCCAGTATTAGTTTGAGTATCTCTTTCACAGGCAGGACATTTTTGATCACCACCATAGTAGATCACGTCCTTGATTATATAGTAAAGAAACATCGCATAAACCAGAAAAAAAGAATTTTCTGCAAAACCACAAACCAGTGTTCTTAAAAATGTGTCAAGATCATAAAATAAGCCAGAAAGACTAAGGAACAATTTCCAATTTCAAGAGAGTAAGGAGACATGACACCTCAATGCAATGTGTTCCTGTCAGAAGATGTGAACAAGATCTGAGAGGAGACTAGAATGCTGTATTGGTATTAATGTTCTCAGTTTGATAGCTACTACGGATTTTAAGTGTTAATATTTAGCGGATCTTTGTAAAGGATATATAGAAATTTTGGACTGCTTCTACAATCTTTTGGGAGTCTGAAATTAGTTTAAAATAGAATAGAATTTAAATGTTCAAAATGTACCCTTAAAAATCAACAAGTAAAAAGACAACAATTATAAAAATGTTTGCATTACTTCTAATAACAATGATAGCTAGGACCTCTAAGCCACATGAGGCATTTACAGTTCAATAATGAAGCAATGAAGGCACGAATAAACATAAGAAAATGACATGAACACATCTTAAGAAAATATAAAAGCTAAATTCACTAGTAATTAAAAAAAACTAAAATTTAGCCCGGGGATATAGTTTGTAGAATACTTACCTAGTATGCTCTAGGTCCTAGGCTTGATACCCAGCACCAAGAAAAACAAAGCTGAACTGCGAATTTCAACTGGATAATTACATTTACTTAACTGATGAAATTCACATGAGTGATTCTATTAAATATTGATATGACAAAAAGAAAAAATGCCATTTTTAGACCACACATTTCTGTTAACTAAGGAATTCCAATTTAAAATGTCTCTATAGAGTTCCCTGCCAAAATTAACACACATACACAGCAAGGTATAAAAATATTAAAATTTTAAAATAAAGATAGTTGTCACAAGAGGATCATTTAGTCTATGACAAGTGAAATCATTTAAAAGGACATATATCTGTGAATTGATTCATGAAATTACTCCAGCTAGAAAGTCAGGTGAAAAGAATGAGTTATGGAATTATATATATCATATATATGATTTCATGCTTATAATATGAAGGCACATATATACTTAACTTATATTGCCATTTGGATGAAAAAATCTGGCACACAACTGAAATTTTCTCAACTATGTTCAAGTGGGACCATGGGGATTCATTCATTCCTGTACAATTTGTTATAAGTATGCATATCATTTATAATCAGATGAATTATACTTTTTTTAGGCCTTGAAGTTTGAGTGGGTTGTTGCAGCTCTGACTCCAAGGCCTGCCAATCTCTGTATGTGTGAATTTGATGACTAGGCTGGATAGCCTTGGTGTTACACATGGTGACATTCAACTGCTGGCGAGAACAATTTCTGGCCACAAACATAAGGGAACAGAGTGGGAGAACTGTACTGAAAACTCTGCAAAGGCAGCCCTACTGAATCCACAGCCCCAGGTCCCCGCCCTTCTTCCCTTCTGCTGGTATGTTGACAAACCAGCATTGTGCTCAACTGTTCCTTAATCCCTGGTTCTTTATCACATACTGGGTGGCTCCAGCTGAGGGACACATTTGTTATTGTATATATTTATTTAGTCCCCTGCTCAAAAATGCTAGGTGGTAACTAGTGCCTGCTAGAAAAGGGCTGAACATCCTGACCAGCTTTGAGGGCCGTAGGTGGTCTGATCTCCTACTCACTACTACTGTTTTGTATAGCTTCTTGTCTTCTGTGGCTTGCCTTTGCTCAAAGCCCTCTCCAAACACCTGCCTTTGAAAAAGTATCTCACATTATCTCTAAAAATTCTTGCCAACCCTGAGGGGCTCAATTTTGTTCATCAGAAGGTAGGTGCTACCAAGAATATGAAAGGTATATACATCATCCACTCTAAGAACTCCAAAGCAGCACTGAGGTTGAGACTGCAATGTTATGTGGAAACTTCTGTAGAATCCAGGAGGAATAAATGTGCAAAACAAAAATAGAAGCAAGAATCAGAATGTAAAATTAGACTTAGCTTCCCCGACCACCTGTATGGGCCTCCTGAAGAGTATAAAAGGAAGGCTCCCAGGCTCCACCACAACCTTATTAATAATAAATTATTCAGTGGGATGGAAAATAGTTTTTAAACTAATTTGAGAATTGCTGACCTAGTGAGCTTTCTAACCCTTTCAATAATACTATACTTGACAAAGAAAAGTTGACTGCATATGTCATAAGAATATCATGGTCAGTTATAGTCTCTTGAGATTCAGGTGATTCTGGTCCAGGTGGAGTTTTCATTATTGGAAAACCAAAGCTCCATGTGCACCAATGATCACAAATAGTTCTGATTTCACTAGATTGAGGCATGGGGCCACAAAGCAGAGCTCTCAGTCCTCGAAATGCACACTTCAAGAGTTAAAGGACGAGCATGCCTGGCAAGGGATAAATGAAATCATAGTCTTAGATGAGACTAACTTAACTACAGTATCATTACTGAACATAAAAACATGCCCAGCTGTTTACTGCTGCAGCCTCTCCAGTTTGAGTTTTGTGCTCTACAAGGAACCCACATTGGACCCCTCTGCTGAGCTGCAAAATTGGAGGGCAACATTGAGAGTCAGAGAGGGTTAAATATCAGTCATTCTGCCTCGTGCTTCTAAACTAACCCAGTAAAACACCGAGTCAAATCTTCAAAGCAACTACTCAGTGATGATGCCCTGGATGAGCGTGTAACATGCTAGGTATTACATCTACGTCCTCCCTTTCACATAAAGCATCTTTAGTCTGGGGCTGGGGAGATGGCTCAGCCATTAAGGGTACTTGCTTGCAAAACCTGATGGCCTGGGGTCAATTCCCCAGTACCCACGTGAAGCCAGATGCCCAAAGTGGCAAATGTGCCTGGAGTTCCTTTGCAGTGGCAGGAAACCCTGGTGCACCCATATTCATTCTCTCTCTCTCTCTCTCTCTCTCTCTCTCTCTCTCTCTCTCTCTCTCTGCCTCTTCTTTGCTGCCTCTCTCTCAAATAAATAAATAAACTTATTTTTAAAAAAGAATCCTGAGTTTGGCTTCCTGAAGTTTTTCCTTCTTCATCATGGAATTCCTGGGATCTTTCCCACGTTTTCATCTGACACTGGATCATCACCTCCACTCTTTCCTTGTTTTTCTCATCCACTCCCACTCAATCGCAAGAGTAATCTTGTGAAAACAGACTTTCACTTTTTTTTCCCAAGGAACCTACAGGTGATTGTCCCATAATGTAACACCTCTACCACCTATCTTTCATGGACCATAGACCATGGAGTGACTATGCCTGTAAATTTTATTCAACTGCTCAGGTGTTTGTTTACCTATCAAATAGATACTTGGTATGAATGACCATTTTCCATCATGCAGAGAACAGCAGTGTTTCATTACTTAAATTTGATTATAATTTTTTTAATTTTATACATTTATTTTTGGGCAGAGCCCAATTGAAAAAAATACTTGAAGACCTTATTTTTATTCATAATGAAATAATCTGGATCAGAAAAGCACATAAAAGAAGATTAAAGAGAAATTTATGCTAATATCTAAGTGAATTTTGGTTAGCTTTCTGATCTTTCTTCCTGAAATCAAATTCTGAATCCCAGGGAGAATTTCTAAAGAATGAACATGGCAAGACAGAACTAAAATAAAAAGAAGGCAGAGCACCTTGATATTCCATTCCAGACAACACCCATGTCCACAGGAGTGCCAGGAAAGACCATCTAGAACCAATGACAGCAGGAAGAGGGCTGGTGCTTGGGTTAAGGGATGGGCTGCTTTTCAAAACACAGGTTACTAAGTAACCACCCATCCAAGTTAATGTTCCTAAACCAACTACATCAATAAGCAAAATTAACATGGATTGAATTTAAAATTTAGAAAGAAAATCAAATGATAGGTATGTGTCTTAAAGATTTAGCAACTTGCCTAAGTGCAGCTGGCCTTTGTACTTGGCATGAAGAACGCAGGACTAGATTAGCAGCTCATTGGATTTGCCTAGAAATGCAAATCATCTCTGGCAATAGCTATATCCAGATTATTTCTGAGCAACTTTCTGATGTTCATTCTCATTTTCTGAATGTGCCCCCTCAGGGCATCTGGCTGGACTGTTCACAGGTTCAGAGAGCTGGAATAAGCAAGTCCACGGGCACCAGTGTGTATTTGTTGATGCTTTAGGACTGCATTTGGCCCTTCTGCTGAGGAAGTTGATTTTGTTGAATATACTGATGATTCTTCAGTTTGATGAAGTGTCTGATGATTTCTATACTGTAACATCATTCTAAAATGTGTGGCTCCTTCAGCACCCATTTATTGAACAGCTAAAGCCCATTTGTCCTCAGGGAAGGAAAACGGACTCTTGATATTTTCAGGAGTAACCGTTTTTCAGTTTCAACTGAAACAACTTTTTAAATCTTTCGCAAGATCAATAAAGAGATAAAGAATAAGACCAAATCACAAATCCAGTGGGTTATTCAAAACATATCTAACTGTTAAATATACAGGCCATGAAAGCACCTGGCACTTTCTCAGTGGCATCCACCTTATTGACTCTCATATTTTGGAGCAAAATACATTATTCTACATGTCCATCAATAGATGGATGATTAAAAAATATGGTACTCATATGCAGTGAAATTTTCTTCAGCTATAAAGAAAAATGAAATTATGGCATTCACAGGATGTTAAACTAAGCTCCGAAAGACAAGTACTGCATGCTTTCTCTCTCATGTGGAATGTAGATTTCAATTTACATAGATAGGTATGGATATAAACAGGTAGACAGATATGTGCACATACACACATGTAGGGTATAAAAAGAAAAAGGAGCTGTTAGAGGAGATGAGGAGGTCTCTAGGGAGAGGGACAAAAGCAGGTATTGAAAATGTGAACTAAAATTCCCCGGAAGAAGTCACCCCATATGAAACATTCAAACTTGGTTAGAAGTTCAGTGATTGTGGGGAGTTGGAATGTTCTGGGTCCAGAGTCAATTGAACTTGCATTATCTTTAGTCTTTTAAATGGTCATTTGCTGCCCATTTCTCTGTGATTAGGTAAATCAGCTTGGAATATATACAAAGAAAAAGCTTTATTGTAAGATCACAGCAGACGGCTGTCAGCTCTGGATAGAGAGAGGTTGTTACAGAGCAGGGAACATGGCTTCAGTAGCACTGTGATCTAAGCACAGACCCCTAGCTTCTACCACCAACCTAAAAGCTAAGAATGTCACCAGCTAGCATCTGAGGCCTAGAACAGAGATTTTCCTGCTTCACTGTGATCACCAGTGGACGTTTTCACCAATGGATTTGAAAAGTGTTTTGATTCATGACTTTCTTTGCACTGCTCTTCATGAAACTGCTATCATGCTGGAATATGGAATTTGGGGTTAACTAAAGTGGTGTTCCCAGGTCACTCATATTGGACTTCAGAATAAACTATCACTTATCCTAACCTTGAGGTGAGAGCTGTGGGATTTGCATTATCAAATACATGTGATATGAAAACAGAAAGGAAGGGAGAAGAAGGGGACCAGCAAGAGGGCAAATGGGGGACAGAAGTGAGGAGGGGCTGATGAGAGCAAAATATAATAATATATATGTATGAAAATGTCACAGTGAAACTCACTTCTTTGTATGCTAAATCAAAAAAAAAAAAAAAGTTAAATGACCAGGCTTTTTGTTTTATAAAATATCAATGCCCAGATTTGAAAGAATTTTTAAACTAGGGATATGACCGAACTGAATTAAGCCGTATGCCCTGAAACAGTGGTAACTATTATTAACTATGTTTACCAGTCCTTCTCAGGAACCAATCCGAGAGACACTCTCTGTCCACAAGCATACTCCTCTGCTGAGGACACGCACAGGACATGGGCCCCCTCACTGCTTCCTCCACACACACAGTTGACAAGAACCCTTGAAGACATATCTATGAAGGACTTAGAATCTGCCTTTATTTTACTACAGAGAACCAGACAACCAAATTTTTAAAATTCCCAAGAAGCAGCTGATGCATAAATTACAACTGAAGGATATTCAAAAGTGGATTTCCAGAGAACCGAGTTGGCTGTGGGTACAGGAAGTCAGAGTGCAGCCTGTTGTCTTCCAGGTTGAACCCAACAGCACATCCTGCCACTGACAGAAGCTCTTAATGGACAATGGTAAAACAAACTGGAGATAATAACTTGTGTTAACAGTGAACACAAACATGTACAGTAGAGCAGAAACACACTGTAACCCAGACAGAAAGCACAATTTTGAAGTTCAATTTAACATCTCTCCTAAATACATTACATTTCTAGTTGAAACCAGGTCTGGGGGAAAAGAAAAAACAAAAACAAAACAAACAAACAAACAAAACAACAACAACAACAAAAACACCCAATACTCCTTCAACCTACCCTTTAAAACTTGAAAGCAGAAGTCAAACATTCAGGCCTTCATTCATCTGCTAGGTCAAATCTGTGATGCTGACCTTGACAGCAACTTGAAATCATGAGACCATAAATCAGCCTCCTGGTAATGTTCACGTTATTTCCAGAAACACTCTCGAAACGAACCAAAGGTTCAGTTTTATTTTCGGTGACAGGATATTTGGAAAGCAGGTGTTCAGCACAGCAGATTTGAGAGCTGTTCCAACACTGACTTCAGGGAAGCAAAGGAGCCTCCCCTCCTCCCAACCTCCAACACTGGATGCTTTTTTTCTTTTTCCAATCCTCTAGATCAATTTCTGGATCCTTCTAATTTGTCTTTTTAACCTCAGTAACGACAGCACTTCAAGCTCTGGCTGTCGGCAGGGTGGTGTGTTTAAGAGTGTCTGGAAAAGCATGATCGCCCTGTCTGTGCGTGTCCAGGAGGCTGTCGACGACCAGGGAAGACATGCAGATGACAGCTCGTCTCCAGAGGCCGAGCGGCAAGAAACGACCTCGACCCCACGCCCCTTCCCCACCCAGCGCGGTGGTCCGCGGGCCCGCGGGGAGCCCCTCCAGGGACACTGACCCGGCACCGCAGCACGCACGCACCTTCCGGGACGCCAAGGCACGTCCTCCTCCGCGCGCGCACGAGGCCCGCCCGGGGCGCGCTCACACCCCGCCCGCGCGTGCACGGTGCCTGCCCGGAGCGCGCTCACTGCCCCTCCGCGCATGCACGGTGCCCGCCCGGGGCGTGCTCACTCCCAGCCTGCCCGTGCACGGTGCCTGCCCGGAGCGCGCTCACTGCCCCTCCGCGCATGCACGGTGCCCGCCCGGGGCGCGCTCACTCCCAGCCTGCGCGTGCACGGTGCCCCGCCCGCGCGTGCACTGTGCCTGCCGGCTCGTGCACGGTGCCCGCCCGGGGCGCGCTCACTCCCCGCCCTCGCGCGCTCGACTCACCGGCGTCCGCGGCGTCCAGAGCCCGCGTGGGACCGCGACTTCGGCGGCTGCCCCGCGCGGCCCGGCTGGCCGTGGCATGCGTCTAGCCGCTGCAGCCCGGGCACCAGAGCCGGTGACCGTGAGAGCCGGCTGGGTGACGCCCCGTGCGTCCTCCCGGTGCCCGCGGCGCGAGCTCCGGCCCCGGGGGTCGCTCCCCTTCCTCCCCGGAGCCCCGCGGCCACGCGCAGGCCCGCCGCAGGCAAGGAGGTCGTCCCCGCCGGTCCGGGCCTCCGAGGCCCCGGGCGCCGCCTCCGCCTCTGCCTCCGCCCCCTCCGCCGCCCCGGCCTCCCGCTCGCTGCAGAGAAGCCTGCGGGCGGGCGGGCGGCTGCGGGTCGCCGCGGAAGCCCTGGGGGTGGGGTGGGGGCGACGGGCGATTTGCCCCGGTGACACCCGCACGCCCCCGCCCGGCCTAGCACCTCCTGGCCCGCCCCGCACACCTCCATCAATGCCATCCAGAGCTGCAAGAATGGCTCCCGGGGAACCGCAGAGCCTGCAAACCAAGCGCAGCTGGATTCGCCCATGAAATGGACCGAACAGGGTTTTGGTTAAAAGCCCACTTACATCTGGTATAGGAATTCCGAGTCGAGCTTTATCCATAATGGAGCGCCCCCAGCGCGAAGCACTCGCCCCATCTCCGAGCAGAGCACCTGGGAAATGCAAAGGATGGCAGCTCCTGGTTATTGTTATATTATTATCACATGCTGCGCTTTGAATATGCTGCCGGCGCAGTGCCAAGGCATGCAGTACACGTGGTCTTACGTATTTGCTACAGCACGTATAAAAGCTGATTTTACGCTTTTTCCACGGTTAAGATATAGATAAGGGATTTATCTCAGATGACTCACCTAGAAGCTAATTTTTTAATCTAGGGGAGGGGTGGGGAGTTGGGAAGGAAGGGAGAGAGGAAAAAAGAAAATCCCAACTACTGAGAAGCCTGGGACTGGAGGATCACTGGTTCAGGCCAGCCTGGGCCTCGAAGTGAGTTTAAAGCCAGCCTGGGCAACTTCATGAGACCTTTTCTCAAAATAAAAGAAATGTACACCGGCTGGGGATTGTAGCTCTGGGTACATTGTAGGCTTGCTTGCCTAGCGTGCGTGCGTAGGAGGCTCTAGGTTCAATCCCCAGCACCACAAACACTGGTTAGCCTACAATGAAATAAAGGAGATGTCTTATCTGGTGATAAAATTTTGACACCCTGCAGGAATTTTTTTCTGTGTATTAACAAAACCCGTGAAATGCCCACACTACTTTCCACCCAAGAATGAATGTAGTTAAGGAAATATGAAATAAAAGGAAGATTTCTCCATTGAGCTATTTATCACCAAATTTGGAATGACACCGAAACCGCCTGTGATACAATGTTGACCAAACAAGAATACAAAATTGATATCCATACAATCTCAAGGGGGTATACATACAGGAAAATCTCTAGGAGAATTTATTAAAATTACCTTCTCGAGACTAGTTACAGGCAACTATAATTACCTTCTTTATATTTAACCATAATTTTACTTTTTCTACCAAAAAAAAAAAAGTTAGATAGCAAAGAGAAATTTAGTAGCTAAAAACAGAATTGGCAGCCACGTGATGATGAAGTTGTATCTATCACCTTGGCTACTTCATAAGAAGGGCACCATACATATTTAAGAATGAGCGAAGGAAAGATGGGAAGGCGCAGAGAACCATGTTGAATTAAGGGATTATGACTCCCCTGTCATTTGCTAAATTGACGGCTTACGTGAGACCAGGGCATTGCATTCTAAATTGCTTCATTAAGCAATACTGCACCTGAACATTTCTCAACTGGTGATAAATGATTCTCAGTGGATGTGAAATAATGAAGTCAGCAGTCAGAGTTTTCCTGTTCCACAACATCAGAGACAGAGCTGTTCTGAGAAGCTGGAATAATAACCTCTGGATGCTGGTATTGAAACCAAAGGTCCCTCTTGTCTCTGGTCATTACACAGAGGCCGATCACTCTGATTGGAGCACCCAAAAGCCCAAAACATGGAGGGGTCTTTATTTTCCCCATCCTTTGCCATCCTTAGATCTTATTTCTTAGAACTGGCAATACAAAGTCTGGGTGTCTTTACATTATTCAGAAAGCTAAGTGGTGGTCCCTAAGATAACACCCTCTTCCTGATACAAAATGAGCCAAAGTCCTTGCTCTTGGTTTTAGACTTAGAATTCCCTGGCTCTGGATTGCGTCTAGTGTCTAAGCCTCCAGGGAAAGACAAGTACTAAAATACACATTGATTCTACTGGAAGAAATACTTATTTCAGAGAATATTGTGTACTTAAAATTGCATACTTCAGAATGATTATCTTCTTGATAGCCTATGTTCTTAAAATTCTGGTTTTGCTACTGTTTATACCAGTAGTTCTCAAAATGTGGCCTGGGGGGGGGGGTCTTTAAAATCCTCTCAGACAGCAAAATCAAAAGTACTTTCCTAAAAACATAAACACGTGACTTTTTTTCTTTTTTTATTGTCCATAATGAGTTACATTATTTAATGGGCAAACAATGAGTTGTTATCCCCAGTTTCCCAAAGCCCCTCTTCCCCATCCCCAATCAGCTGGATATCCTCCTCCTTGGGCAGTCTGGATCAGTCCATGGGGCTGGGGACCATGGATAGCCTAGGAGTCAGCCCCTTTCCATGGGCCCTAGTGTGTTGCTGCTGAGGGGGGCCTGATTTTTTTCTTTATTATCCATAATTAGATACATTGAATGAGCAAATAATGAGTCGGTATCCCCATTTCCCCAATTTCCCTCTTCCCTATCCTCAATCGTCTGGATATCCTCCTCTGTGGGTAGTCTGGATCAGTCCATGAGGTAGCGGGTTATGGACAGCCTAGGAGTCAGCCCAGTTCCAACCTCCTTTGTATGTTGTTACTGAGGGAGGAAATGTCTCTGGGAGCTCTCCCCCACCATGGCTCTTACAATCTTTCCACCCCTCTTCCGCTCAGTTTCCTGAGTCATGGTGGGTGAGTATTAAGGCTGCTTTATTGTTGAGGTCTTGGGGGGGGTCTGGTACTTCTGCTTTAGGTTGTGTTGAAAATGCTGGTGTCTGTCTGGCTTATCCTGTGTTGACTGGCTGGCTGTGGTTGTGGGTCTCTTGCTTATCCCACCAATCTCTGTGGGGTTTTATATGGATCCTTCATGGAAGATCTGATGTGGCTCATCTCTTGCCTGGATGTCAGCTATCAGCCTGCGGCTCCTTGGTAGGGTTGGAGGATCCACAGCTCTCTCGCTGCATTCTGAAAAATACAAACAGAATCTCCATCGGAGAGTGAGATCAGTATAGGTTAATTTAGATACACATTTCTGAATTAGCTAGATTCTAGTATTAGTAGCCTCTTTGTAAATTGCTTGTATGGTGTATTTCTCTTTGGAGGCCCAAGATTCTGGTTCCTGGTGCACTTCGCTCTGAGTCACCAGTTCCAGTTAAAGGCTCACCGTCACTGACTGGATTACTTGGCAGAATTAAATGCTGTTGATTGCCTCCCTCAGGCTTTGGCTCCTCCATTGCACAAGTGCTTGTTTCATGGTTTGCTGTTCTCTCCCAGTAGACAGTATGTACAGCTTACTCCTGGTGGCAGACTGTGTTTCATGACAGTGGTCTCTGTTTACTCCAGCTGTTGTTGATCAGCTTCCCCTGGCAGCTTATGCAGTGCCTTCCAGCACTGCACTAACTACCATTTGGGGGATGGTCACCATTCTGGACCTCACAGGGTCTCTCGATGCTGATAGATGGCTTTCTATGTTTTTTTTTTTCAGCAACAGGATTTTGCCTCAGACCTGGGGTGGGCATTCAAGAGGTTTGACAGAATCCTGCCTTGTTTGGGGGACCTCACGGGTTACTTTGGTCAACAGTTCAGTGAGGGAAGGAGCCAGCGACTGGGACCAGGAGTTGCCAGACTGGTCTATTTTTCACAGGCTTAGACTCTCTCCCCTTCTGTTCCCCCTTTCTCTCGTGGGTTTACAACCGAGAGTTCTGGAGCTACACGTGTAGTATTGATCCAACTTAAATTCAGGCACAGATAGAAGATTCTAGCCATCCCTCAAGCTAGGTATGAGGTTGTAAAAATACAAATGAGGTCTGGGAATTATGGGTTAGTGGCTGAAAACTCACCTATTTTGTGAATGACCTTGGGTTCATCCCCAGCACTGCAAAGAAAAATAAAATTCTAAAGAAGCTACAAGATTCAAAAGTTTGTGGGCCACTGATCTATGCTACTGAAAAGTTAATGAGTTCTGAATAGCCTACTTTATATTTTAGGAGTGATATCATAACCATGGGCACTCATCACTCAGCCTCTGTCACTGAACACAGGAAGAATCTGCTTCAAAACAGAAACCAGGTGGCTTGGGAAAGTGGCTCTCTCGATCAAGCGCTCACCACACAGGCACTAAGACCTTAAGTGTGAGGTCCAACACCCATTCAACAATATGTGTGGCCCAAACCTGTAATCATAGCACTGGGAACATAGAGACAGGAAGATCTCTGGGTCTTGCTGGTCAGCCAGTCTAACTGAGTTCCATGTTAAGGTGAGGCAGGATAGAAAACAGGGAAAATTATGAGGCCATTAGAAAGGAAAGGAGCCACTTACCCAAGAATTGGGTTGAAGCCTCTCACCAGGAGAGAAGCCAGAATTCTAGTGCAATTAATTCCCTTCCCAGATATAAAGCTGCAATTGTCAGGGAATCTCACCAGAAACAACCTTTACAGGGAAAGGATACATACCAGCCCCTTTCACATGGTCAGATTATAATTCCATTTGAGGCATCTTCAGAGCCACCAATAGTCTCACTAAAAAGAGAGATCAGATGGAACATGGTTTCTTAGCAACCTTCTGCTATTCTGCTATTATAGATGGCTGATCCCAAGATTCTCCCTTGAGGGTCCACAGTTGGGGATATCTTACTTTCTCTCATCAACTCTCCCTTGAGGAGTCCATACTCATGCTTGGATATGTCTGTTTCCTTCCGTGACCCTCTCTCTTTGAGAAGCCCACATCTGTGCTCCGGGTGTGTATTCATTCTTTTCTGGAGCAGCTTTCTAAAATATCTTTAATAAAATCTCCAACTCTGCTTCACATTGACTTTTCTTTCCTAAAATCTTCTCTGTTTCAAGGCCAAATGTCCAAGAATTCAGCCTAAGTCTATGTCCTTAAAATGTTGGATAAAATTCTCAGGTTACTGAGGTAATAGTGTGAAGCTGCATCTTTGTCCGCTCACCACTGACAGAGTGAGAAACTTTGCTTCAAAAACAAATGTGGAGAGAGATTGAGAAACACACTTGTGTCCTTTACTTACAGATGTGCACTTGCACACATGCACACTCCCTTAGGCATGCACACCCACAAATACACACACAAAAAAACCATGGGTATATTTTATTTTTTCCACTTATGTGCTTTTTTTTGGGTGATATTGGTGAAAATGTAAATATTTCTTGAACTAATTTAAATTGGGTTTAAGTTCATAAGAGATTAACAAATGTAGGTCAAATAATAAGTGTTGGTTTTTGGTAAGTCATTTTCTTGTAGAATGCTTTACAGATGCAAAGAATGTATGGGGAAAGAGAGAGAGAGGTGGGAGAGGAGAAAGAAATGGGGAACACTTGTACATCACCATCCAGCGTCCTGTAGTGGCTGCATCTCCCTTGAGCTGCTCCAGTGTAATGGAATTCTTCCATCCTGGCTTTTGTTATTAGATATCAGCTAGTCAATAAGTTTAAGCAATTTGTTTTAAAGAAAAATATGCTAGATATAAAAATATCATTGTATTGTTTATTTAAATTTAAAAGTTGGGAGCAGAGAAAGATTATCTCTGATTTTAGGGGAGAAATGAGACCTCCCAGAAGCCACAGGTTATTAGAGGAAATTCCAGTACTAGGAGTGACATACCTCCCAGTTGTTAGTAAGAAGGCCTCCTGTGCCCCCTCCCAAATAATACAGGCTCTTATTATTGCTTTTGGTTGCCCGTGAGAACTGGATGTTAAGACCTTCTTGCTGAAGACACCACTTGCTTTGGTTGCAGGACACCGAGAATCAAGCTATAACTGAGCTGGAAGCTTCCTCCCTGCTGACTAGCTGTTCTGCTAAGACTGCTGAAGAAGAGCCACCTACAATCTTACAGAGGGTAACTCTGTGTGCTATGCAAACAAGCAGCCAGGCTTGGTGTAATGATTAATAATTGTTATGGCTGTAACTGCTCTCTGACTGGATTTGAGGCCCACTCCAGGGGAGGAAATTCATGCCCAGTATTGAAAACCTAGTCAAAGGCCTATGACAAGAGAGGTCATAATCCCTAAGATGGAACACACACACACACACACACACACACACACACACACACACACACACACACACACACACGATTTTATTGAAATGAAAAAAATTCTAAAACACCAGTGTCAAATATAACTCTTAATCATTTATGTCTATAAAAGCAGACAAGACTTTTTCCACAAGCATACCAAAATGAATAGTCTTCTAAATGCATATTCAGCCGTGTGCTGTTGTGAATACTGCTTATGCTCCTTCTATTGATATTTGTGTCTGAGTCCACCCAGGCTATGATAAAGTATCTCAAGTTGGTGATTTGTGAAAGAGGAGATTCTTTCTCACAGTTCTTCAGGTTGAAAGCCAAGTTCAGGGTGCTGGGTGGTTCAGATCCGGTGAGGGACTTTTGCTTGAAGATTGCTGCCTGCTCACTTTGTGTGCCTGCGTGGCGTGGGGAGATGAGAGGAGAGTCTGCAAAGATACCAGTCCTGTCACTGGCCATGTCGGATCAGGTCCAGTCTGTCTGTATGACCTCATTTCACTGTTTTCTTTTATTTTTATGAAGCTGGTGATCAAACCCTGCCTAGGAAGCATTTTACCACTGAACTACACTCCCAGTCCTGGTCTCCTTCAACTTTGTCTCCTAAAGTCACAACTCCAAACACAGCCACACTAGGGTTAGAGCATCAACCTATAAATTCTGAGAGGATACATTTCAGTTCATAGCAATATACTTGCCATTTGAAGATAAGTACAAAACAGTAAGCTTATGCCAGTCTCTTAGATACTATAGATTCTTTGTGTCTAAAGGACAAAATAGTTATCAACCTGTCATCTTATACAGTGATTCATTCAGTTTCAACTTTGCCAACACCAATTTCTATCAAAAGGTGTTACTCTTGTATTTAGGGACTTGAATAAATACAAAGAAATTCCTTCTCTGCAAAAAGAAAAAAGAAATGCTAAGAGGTGTTTTTATTATGTATTTTTTTAAAAACCAAAAGAGTGTATCTTTCCTTGAGGTAGAAAATAGGATGTATTTTAAGTAAACAGAACCTTCATGTTTTGGATCAAAGGGGCCAGTGACATCACGCAGGTTCAGCTTTCTTACTCTACAGAAGAGGAAACCAGTCTGTAGAGCGGTGATGACTTGCCCAGTCTGTGCAGATGGCACCGTGCTCTAGTCTGTCTGTTCCACTGTGGTCAGGAAGCATAGTGAGTTGCCACCAGCTCGTTTTGTTAGTCCTGACTTTTGTGACTGAACATCCACACATGCTGTCAGCCTGCTCCATTAGCAATCCCATGAGATAGGAAAGGCATAAATTAGACCAAAGGATAAAACATGTGTTTTTCCCCCCTAGAAGTGATGCATAAAAAGGAATGGAGCAAGCAGAAAAGACTTCAATCTGTAAAACACAACATAAAGAATCAAATTTAGAATGGAACTAGGATGCCATGTTGAGCAAATGGGCATCTATTGAAAATTATAAAAGAACCGGCGCATCTATGAAATGTGAATATTAACTAGCAGAGTAACTAAGCACAAAATGACAATGCTCTTAATTGGAAGGATTGTACTTCAAAGGTGCGTTAATTTCCCTAAACCTCAGTTCCTTTGTCCTTCCTTCCTTCTTTCCTTCCTTCCTTCCTTCCTTCCTCCCTCCCTTCTTTTCTCTTTCTTTCTTTCTTTCTTTCTTTCTTTCTTTCTTTCTTTCTTTCTTTCTTTCTTTCTTTCTTTCTTTCTTTCTTTCTTTCTTTCTTTCTTTCTTTCTTTCTTTCTTTCTTTCTTTCTTTCTTTCTTTTAAAGAAGTCCACTTTTGAGTGAAGGGCAGTTTTAGAGTAGAAAATTCTCAAATATTGCTTTTTCAGGATCACAGCCAAATAACAGGAAAATGTTGGCTGCATTAGTAGGCATGCTATATTTTT
>PVHP010009008.1:0-51735 GCA_004024765.1 Zapus hudsonius
AAAAAAAAAATTGTCCAAATGGTTGCTTTCTTGGGGGAGCGGGCAATCAGTGCCCCAAGAAGGGAAATACACCTTGAATTTGGGTCCAAAATTAAATTGTAGTAGTTGAAGATGTTTGTCCCATTTGTGGCCATTGCAGCCTTTGTGCAGGTCTTTGTAGCGTAGAAATCGATTTTAAGGCTGGGCTTGGTGGGTCGTGGCTGTAACCCCAGCACTTAGAAGGCTGAGGAAGAAGGACTGAGAACAGAAGGGCATCCAGTGAAGTTTTCAGGTTATTGCGTCTAGTTAACTCTAATGTGTCACTCTACTGGGTTGATTATTTGAAACCAATTATTGGAAGATAAAAAGTTTCTGTGTTACTTCTTCAAGCATAAAAAAATGGAAAAGTAAATTGATACTGTAATTGGTTTTTAAGAATGTGCACTTTGATGCTGTATTCCCACAGTGGATATCCTTTTAAGGAATTATGACTTATTAGGCATTATTTTCTTAGAAACACTCACACAGCAATAAAAGGTCTTTTTAGATCTCACAACTTCAAATCTTTTGAACTGGTCAGGCAGAGAGCAGTACAAACACTGAATACACTGAATTTTATACTGGACATTTGAGCAGAAAAGGTAGCCCAGATTCAGGCTGGTTGGTCTTAGGACTAGCACTTTGATGTTTGATATGCAACTAAACAAATATTAATTTCTCAGAACTAATTTTACTTAGCAAAAAAAACATAAAGATTTAAAAGATCAATTTTCTAGTGTTATCAATGGATCTATAAAATGGATCTTCTCATATATAGTTTGTGGGAGTGAAAATTAAAACCTTTGATAGGATGGGGAGTTGACTCAGCAGCTAAAGGCATTGGCTTGCAAAGCCTGACATGCGGGTTTGATTGCCTAGTATCAGAGTAAAGGCAGACACACAAAGTAGCTCGGGCATCTGTAATTGGTTTGCAGCAACAGGAGGTCCTGGTATGCCCACACTCTTATCTCCCTAGAATAAATAAAAGAAAACCTTTGCTATGTATTGGATAACTAGCATCTATCATAACACTGTAAAACTTAGAAGCCTTCCACCTAGCAACCCTGCTTCTAAGAAATGCAGCTAAAGAAATAGATATAGTGGTGTATGAAAAAAATACCAAGGTCGTAAGCCTCTCTGTGGTCCTCAGATACAGAGGCCATCACGGGGACCTTATTCCATCCGAGTCTTGGGACGTGGGCATGTATTCACGCTTAGTTCTGCTATTTGCCACAGTCTCACATGTCTGTCTGTCTGAATAAGCTTTTCCTTGGAGTGTGACAAATGAGAGTTTGAGAGAGATTTTCAACCTTTTAAAAAGTATTTTGTCAAAACTTGAATAAAAGCCGGGCATGATGGCGCAGGCCTTTAATCCCAGCACTCAGAAGGCAGAGGTAAGAGGATCACCATGAGTTCAAGGCCACCCTGAGACTACATAGTGAATTCCAGGTCAGTCTGGGCTAGAGTGAGACCCTATCTCGGAAAAAAAAAAAAAAAAAACTTGAATAAAATAAAATGACACTAAGTTTCTGATGATTCTTTGGAGTTCTATGAACTCACTGTAATAATGCTAGACAACTCTGGACTAATAAAAATCAAGGGAAATAAATTTTTTAGGTCTTTATAAGTTGCCTTTTTAATTAGCAAAATGTTTTCAAGGTTCATAATGCTGTAGCATAACACTTTAAATTTTTATCTACAGCTTTGTACATGTACAAATAGGTCCATATTGCATAAGTGCCTAAAGTACATAATATATTTTGTTTATAATCCCCTCCCGTTACATCCTTTTGTTTCCTCTTCACGATCCTCCTTTCACCAAACCCCTTCTTACAAACTAGTGCCTCTTCTATTTGGATGTCTTTTCTTTCTCTCTTTATGGATTTATTTTGCCTTCCTCCGTCTTCCACAAAGACATGTTGATTGGCCCAATGTTGTGCAGGAATTGACAGCTACTTCTAGGTCATCAATGCATCTGTCACTTAAATGCTACTTCAATAAATAAAGTGTCCAGGCTCTGGGGTCAAGTAGGCTTGGGGTCTGATCCACTCTTACTTACGAATTGGGTAGTATGAGCATGTTTGCCTTTTTAAGTACCAGAGTTCTCACTGTGATAAGCAGTGACAATAGCGTTTAGTAGAATGCTATGTTAATTTGTGTGAAATAAGAACTCGTTCTTACAGCTAAGTTTAGTCCTAATTGTTTTGTACATATTGACACAATCCTAGCAGTAACCCACAGGGACCCTGTTGCTGCCCTCCTTCACTGGTGAGGAAATGGACGCATGGGAAGGTTGTACAACTTGCCCCAGTCATAGTGAGGGGAGAAAGGAATTAGGGTCAGATTGTCCAGTTCTGTCCCTGAGCTCGTCGTGACTTCACAGAACTGCCTTTCCAGCCAGAGCTTGTCTGCCGTGGTGAAAAGACTGACCTACTCTCTTTTGAAATCCAGAGCCTCTCATATGCTAGACAAGCATTCTACCATTGAGTTATATCCCAACACTCTTCTTACTCTTTATTGTGAAGGCAGGGTTTCAGCTTGGTTGCTCAGGCTGGCCTTGAACTCATTTTTGTTACCCAGGCTAGGCTTGAACTTGCAGTCCTACAGCCTCCCAAATAGCAAGGATTATAGGACTGAGGCACTTGCCCTGCTGAGAACTACTGTCTTAATTCTCTGTTTGGCAAAGTGGTAGAATTTTTCACATAAAAATGAGGGTGGCAGAGGCAGAGTTGTCATATTGACTAGATGCTTGCATTCTGCCTTTGAAAGTACATCCAGTACATCTTGGGAATTTTTCTTAGGGGTAACATGTAAAATAGACATGTTAGAGTCTAAAAATTAGCTTTTCATGTATGTGCCACAGAACTTGGAATTTGAAGATGCTCCATGTGGTGATTTGATTCAGGAACACCTGCTTATTCCCCAGCTGATGGCCATTTTGGAATTGGAGCCTTGTTGGAGCTGTGTTGTTAGGGGTGGGCTTATTGATGTTATGGCCAACTTCCCCTTGCCAGTGTTTGGCACACCTTCCTGCCACTGTTTGCCATTTGCTGTGGCAGAGGTGATGTCCACCCTCTGCTCATGCTGTCATTTTCCCTGCCATTGTGGAGGTTCTCCTCAAGTCTGTAAACCAAATAAACCCTTTCCTCCACAAGCTCCTTTTGGTTGGGTTCTTTGTGCAGCAAAGAGAAAGCTAACTGCAACAGTAGATACACCCCATCTCTTCATAAAAGCAGTAGTTTTCCACAGGCAAAGAAACTTGTTTTTCTAGTCTTTAATAATGAAACAGCCATCTGACCCCACTTGAGGTAGAAAGACATATGTACTTTCCAAATTCCATTCTTTCTGCATAGTAGAAATCCCCACAAGGAGCATTTGGAAATCCTTAGAAGCTTAGATGTAGCATAAATGAGACTCCAAATGGCTAAGTGACTTTCTCAAAATCCCACCTGGTAGTAGCATGGGGTCACTTGATTGCTTGCCTACTGGGCTCTTCTCTTCAGATCTGGGTACTTAAAGGAATGCCAGCACCATAACTGGATGCTCAGATGTGCTTGTTAGAGTTCCCTGGGTGTGAAAAGTCTTGTGCTAGCACTGAGGGTATGAAAATGAAACATTCCTGACAAGCACAGAGATAATATGATAGATATTGATAGATAATATGATAGATAGTGAATAGTATTATAACCAAGAACTTTTCCCTTTTTAACCTGATGTGTCAGTCTATTAGATTAACTCCATTTATTTATTTGTTGGTTGGTTGTATGTCTGTGTGAGTGCCAAGGTTTCTTATTTCTGCAAATGAACACCTGTCCGGCAGCATAGGTAATATATAAGTATTTAAAGGAGAGAATCAGATAAGTTACTGTGAAACAGTAGACATGAAGCAAAGCTCAAAATACTATGAAAGTTATTTTATAAAACATTTAATGTAGATTGTGTAGTTTGAATATTTGGCCCCTTAGACTCAGTCATTTTTAAAAATTTTTATTTTTTTTATTTAATATTTGTTTGCCAGCAGAGAGAGACAGAGAATGGGCATGCCAGAGTCACTAGCCACTGCAAATGGAATTCCGGATGAATGTGCCACTTAGTGCATCTAGCTTTATGTGGGCACTGGAGAATCGAACTCAGCTCGCTAGGTTTTATAGGCAAGCGCCTTAACCTCTGAGCCATCTGTCCAGCCCTAGACTCAGCCATTTTTTTATTAAACTTCTTACTGGGAGGCAGATTCTTGCTAGAAGGCATGGGTCATTGGGGGTGGACCTGATTCCAGCCCTGCTACGTATATCCAGAGCAGTTTGAGGCCTAGTGATTCGTGATTGCTGGTGGTGCTGGCTATTAGGTACTTTCTCTCTGCTTGAATCTATGAAAGAGAGCCATCTTCTTCCACTATTTATGGAACTACCCCTGGATCTGTAAGCCTGAAATAAACCCCTTCCTCCCATAAACTGTCTGGTTGGATGTTCGTCCCAGCAATGTGGATGGAGCTCACTGCAACACATATGAATGAATAGGTGACTTGGGTAGTAGCTGTAAAATGTATGTGTGTGTGCACTTGTGTAAAAGCATGTTTTTCTCATTACCTTTGCAGATCCACTGATAGCAGCTACTATGAGTCTACTAAACTGTGAAAACAGCTGTGGGTCCGGCCTGTCTGAAAGTGACTGCTGTGCTGCCATGGCCGCCTCCTACAGTGCCACAGTGAAAGATGATAGTGTGAGTGGAACTCCCAGCACAGGGACCCTCTTTATGGAAGAGATCCAGGGATATGATGTGGAGTTTGACCCACCCTTGGAAAGCAAGTATGAATGCCCCATCTGCTTGATGGCATTACGGGAAGCAGTGCAAACTCCTTGTGGCCACAGGTTCTGCAAAGCCTGCATCATCAAATCTATAAGGTATGTGAGTGTAAGGAAGAAAGAACATTGCAAAGGAAACAAGATGACCCAAGAATAGTCATACACATAAACTACTTAGGAAAAAAGAACAATGGACAGAAAATGTAGAAAGTTGTTGGATTCTTTATTTGAGGGGGGCGATAGGCAAGTGGGCCCTGGCTGACATGTGGAGATCAGAGGACAGCTTAGAGGTATCCTTGAGACAGGTTCTCTTACCACTGCAAAAGAGTTTCCGGGCTGCAAATAAAGGTCAGACTAGCTGGCCCAGGAGCTTCAGAGTCTCCTGATTCTACCTCCCATGTAGGCACATTTCATCCTCAGATGCATGTGCCACTTTGCATCTGGCTTTACATGGGTGCTGAAGAGTTGAACCCAGGCCAGCAGGCTTGCTAGAAAGCACCTTTAGCCACTGAGCTATCTCCTGAAAGTTGTTAGATTCTTATCCCAGTTTGCTCTACAGTATGAAAGGTGACTTATGTCTCTTCCCCTCCTTTGACCTTCAGGTAAACAGCTACTTGTACCTTGAGCAATTCTAATACAGACTAGAGATGGTTCTGGCTTCACAAAAATAGTATCTTGAAATATACTTTGAATTATGCTTCCAGAAAGTGGTAAACTCAACCATATGAAGAATGCTGATTCTGTAGCACTTCAGATAGTAGCCATGATAGATCTGTGAGCAACTGTAAAATATCCATTATTTTTAATGAGCATATTACCTGAAAGCTCTTTCTTTGTCACCCCTATAACCCAGTCCTTTCTTACTGCCTCCACTGCTACCAGCACGTTTTGGATCACTTTGGCTCTGAACATTAGTTTTCTGGGGGAAGTAGGAGTCCTTGGTGATCCATCAGCTGGGATTCAGTTCCTGCCCTCTCTGCTGTGCTCACTCCTTCCAGTCATTTCTCTCTGCTGTTCATTGAACATGGCAAGCATGTTCCTGCCTCATGGAGTTGCTTTAGCTGTACTCTTTCTTTGGAACATTCTTACCTTAGCCAACCCCAGTGTGGCTGAAATACCATTCTCATAGAGTCCCTAGCCACCCTGTTACACCCCCCCTCTCACTCAAGCCTCACCCTGCTTGCCTGCTACCACTCCTGGCATTCCTTACCAGAATACACTTTTTCCCCTAGCACTTTTACCTTCTAAAACACCTGGTAATGTGTGTGTCTGTGTGTGTATGTGTGTTTGCTTATTCCATTGCAAAGTAAGCTCCTTGAAAGAAAAATGCCAACTCTGTTTCATTTGACATTTTGCAGGTGCCAGGAACAGTGTCTTCCTTACCACATTAGGTGCTCAGCAAGGCTGTTTTAACTGAGTTAGAGTGCATGAGAGAGAAGAAAAAGACAATCCTCCCCCTCTCTCTCTCTCTCTCTCTCTCTCTCTCTCTCTCTCTCTCTCTCTCTCTCTCTCACACACACACACACACACACACACACACACACACGCCCTTCAGCTAGGCCCCACCTCCTCCCCATGGGCTATCAGGTCTTGGTCTGCCAATGAATGGATCTGCTGATAGAGGTCAGATCCTGTGCTCTATCGCTTTCCCAGAGCCCCACCTTTGTGCACTGCTGCATTAGGGACCAGGCGCAATGATTCCGTCTCGCAACTTTACCAACTTTTCTGTGAAAATTGAAAGATTGCTCGGTGATTGAAGGCTCTTATTTGCAAAGCCTGCAAGGTTCAGTAGGTTCAGTTCCCTAGTATCCACATAAAGCCAGATGCACAGTGGTATATGTGTCTGGACTTCAGTTGCAATAGCAAGAGGTCCTGGGGGTACACCTATTCTCTTATTCTCTCTTTCTCTAATTAATAAATAAAAAATATTTTGTAATCCAGGCATGTTGGCACACACCTTTAATCCCAGCAGTTGGGAGGCAGAGGTAGGAGGATCTCCATGAGTTCAAGGCCACCCTGAGACTACATAGTGAATTCCAGGTCAACCTGGGCTAGGACAAGACCCTACATAAAAAATAAAAAAATAAAGAAATAAATAAAAAAAAAAATAAAGAAAGTAAGAGTTGGGCATGTTGATGCATGCCTTTAATCCCAGCACTCAGAAGGCCGAGGTAGGAGGATCACTGAGTTCAAGGCCAGCCTGGGACTACATAGTGAATTTCAGGTCAGCCTGGGCTAAAGTGGGCTAAAGTCTTCAAAAAAGAAAGAGAGAAAGGGAGGGAGAGAGAAAGAGAGGGAGGATGGGGGAGAGAAAAAAATTAAGATAACTGTATCCATACTTGGGGCCTGGATTAGGTACAGCATGTCTCTTCTGTGTTCCCTACCATTGAATGGACAAAACCTGTTTAAAGTAGGGTTTTTCAGCCTCAACAATTGTCGATATATTGGGCCAAATAATTATTCATTGTGGCAGAACATCCTCTGTTTGTATGTCTCTTGGATGTTAGTAGTGGTGTCCTCCCTACCAGCTGTGAGACCCAGAGTGTTCTGCAGCAAGGTAGCCCCCCCCCATACACACACACTGAGTTTGCTGGTTTAGAGGATACAAAAGAACAACCTTGGGCTGGAGAGATGACTCAGCAGTTAAAGGCACTTGCTTGCAAAGCCTGATGGCCCAGGTTCGAATCCCAGTGCCCACGTAAAGCCAGATGCACAAAGTGGCACATGCATCTGGAGTTCCTGTGCAGAGGCAGGAGGTCCTGGTACATTCATTCATTCTCCTCTCTCTTTCCTTGCAAATAAATAAAAATATTTTTAGAGAAAAGAACAACCTTTTATCTGTTCATTATTTTTATTAGATAAAAATGGTATTACATTATGAATTGATTTCATAGAGGAAAAAAATGTACAGTATTTTATTCCAGTGTCCAGGAGATAGCTAGTCTTTAGAAGTTTTTTATTTTTAGAAGTGATCCTCAGGGGATTGGCTGGCTTTTTTTGTTTGATATTTTTATTTTATTTATTTATTTGTAATCAGAGTGATAAAAGAGAGACAGACAGAGAGAATGGGTGTGCCATGGCCTCCAGCCACTGCAAGTGGACCCCAGATGCATGTGCCACTTTGTGCATCTGGCTTTACATGGGTGCTGGGGTATTGAACTTGGGTCTTTAGCTTTGCAGGCAAGCACCTTAACCACTGAGCCATGTCTCCAACTCATCTTTAGAAGTTTTTATAACAAGATACTCTTTCTCTCCCCCCCCCACCCCCCAGGTAGGGTCTTGCTCTAGCCCAGGCTGACCTGAAATTCACTATGTAGTCTCAGGAAGGCCTCACAGAGATCCTCCTTACCTCTGCCTCCCCAGCTGGGATCAGTGTGTGCCCCCACACTCAGCAACAAAATATTCTTAAAAGTAGTGTAGCAGTGGTCTGAAAAGGAAGTCTGAGACTCCCCTCACCAATTTCCTTCTAAGCTAGAAGTGGCCACTTACTTTGACTTTAATGTTCCTCATGGAACTGCTCTAAATCCCTCATTGGTTATTGTTATTCAAGGAATCAAAATGTATCTCAGTCTAATTTCACTTTCTTTGGAATGAGTCCATGAATTATAGATAATGACTTTAGGTTTGCTTAAAAGTTTCTTAATATTATCTTATATCTGCCTCACTTTAGGTTGAGGTGTATATGTTTCAATAAATTTGTTCATAGCTTTCTATGTTTTTAGTGTATTTGACAGTTGTTTAATGATAACACTGTAATCTGAAACAGGCTCAGTAAGATCGTCTAGAGTGTCTATCACTTTTATTAGTTTTATGCCATTTAGCAGCAGACACCATTTTTCAAAAAATATTTTATTTATTTGTAAGAAGAGAGAGAAAGAGAGAATGGGCATGCCAGGGCCTCCTGCCACTGTATACAAACTCCAGATGATTGCACTACTTTATGCATTTGGCTTTATGTGGGTACTGGGTAATCGAACCTGGGTGGTTAGGCTTTACAGGCAAGCACCTTAACCACTGAGCTGTCTCTCCAACCCCAGACACCATTTTTCAACTCATCACTTTTACTTATCAACAGCAACAAGCACTGTGGAGTACCTAGGAGGCTCTCAGCAATTGTTCATGATTAAGGCTCCAATGACCTACATAGCCATCACAGCTCGTGAAGGAAGGTTGAGAATTCCCAAAGAGCGAAAGTTGAAGGGCAGGCACTCTAGCTTCCTGGAGATGATTTTTTCCTACCGTAAATCAGAAAAAAAGGAGGGAGCTGAGGAAGATGGCTCAGGGATTAAGGGTGCTTGCTTGTTAAGCCAGCTGGCTGGCCTAGGTTTAATTCCTCAGCACCCATGTAAAGCCAGATGCTTTTGGTTGCTCATGTATTTGACATTTGCAGTAGAAAGAGGTTTGTGTTCACACACAACACACTTACACAAGTAAAAATATTTTTTAAGATAGAAGAAAAAAAAGAAAGAAACTAGGAAGCCTGATATAGAGGGCCTTTAACTCTTTATATTCAAGTAACAGAAATCTTGTCTTGCCCAGAAGCTGGAGTGTAGTCCTGTTTCAGATGTTTTCAGATGCCTGTTTGGTAACTGAGCAATGCACTGTTGTTCCTAATGTGAGCAGCATGGCCAGCCTTCCTAGTGAAGCCAGCAGTGTCGCCAGAATTCTCATTCCACCTTCATTTAAGCCAATAAAAAGAGGATTTTATTCAACATCCTTCTCTTCTCGCTGGAATGTATCCAACAATCTACAGTGTCTTAGCCTCCCATAGGTAGGTAGTATGGTACCAGGTTGTACTCATTTCAGAGACAAATAGTCCATAAGCTGTTCTATATATGTATGTATGTATGTATGTATGTATGTATGTATGTATATGTATATGTATATGTATATGTATATATATGCATCCATGCATATCTGGTATTACTATGCAATGTAATGTGTCAAATTATTACATGGTGAAGTAAAGTGGGTTTTCTGCTCTGAACGTTTCTGCATACTAATTAAATGCCCTGTTTCTTTAGGGATGCAGGTCACAAGTGTCCAGTTGATAATGAAATACTGCTGGAAAATCAGCTATTTCCTGACAATTTTGCAAAGCGAGAGATTCTTTCTCTAATGGTAAAGTGTCCAAATGAAGGTTGTTTGCACAAGATGGAACTAAGGCATCTCGAGGTATAAGTTACTTTCTGCTGTTGGCATGTGCATAGTTTCTAGAAAACAAGTTCCCTGTATTTGCATATTGCTATACTTGCATGAAGGATTAGCTAATAAATTCTATTTGAATTAATAGTAACCCTTTGATTATTTAATATCAGCATAAGAACATATTGAAATTTTTCAGTCTGTTTTAGCATTATCTAGCAATAAAAATAAATCGATATTCTTACAAGTTTTTTAGGTAAGCACTATGTACAGTAAAAGAGCTATGTACAGATAAAGAGCTTTTTAAATCCAAGAGTCACATTTTAATTCTGTGACTTAATTCATCTCATCCTGAAATAAACAATAAGTCTCTTTTAACCATCATCTCATTGTCCTCATCAGACATTTTTGTTTTTCTAAATTGTATGTTTTATTATTTGATGAATGTTCATGTAGTTAGAAACTAACTTAAGCAGGTAATCTGTTTTTAAAACTTTCTTTTAATTTAAAATCAATAGATTCTTAGATTGGTGATTTTTAACAGAAATAAAATATGGGTAGTGTTCTGAATGAAATTAAATATTTAAGACAAATTCACAGTCTGCCCCTTTTATTTGATCTTTTTAGCAAAGCCCAGATTGATAATCTGGAAATTTAACTTCGCTAATTGGATGTATCAAGATCATAATCTTTGCGTAAACTTAGAGTCCACACCTTTTATTCACTTTCATGTGTGTGTGTGATTCTGGGTGTATAGTAGGGATATAGCCTCAGTTGCCAGTGCTGTAAAATTGAGCATCATGTTTTTAGAAGAGACTCATGCATCATGTTTTAGAAGAGTTTTTAGAAAAACTCTTCAAGGCTGGAAAATACTAACCAGTTATTTTTGCTTGCTTTTAGGACCATCAAGCGCATTGTGAATTTGCCCTTATGAATTGTCCCCAGTGCCAACATCCCTTCCAGAAGTGCCAGTTTAATACCCACATTCTCGAGCATTGTCCGAGGAGACAGGTTTCCTGTGTGAACTGTGCTGCATCCATGGCGTTTGAAGAGAAAGAGGCATGGACTAACTTGGATTTCCTCATTCTAGTTTTCAAATGCATATTTGAGGGTTAGCAGTAGATAAAGAATATGAGCACAAAAATGAGTGTACATTGTCAATTTTTAGAAAATTAGTTTATACTTTTCAGGCTTCTCATGCATATCTTATTTCTCATAAAATTTAGATCCATGACCAGAAATGCCCTTTGGCCAATGTCATCTGTGAATACTGCAACATCATGCTCATGAGAGAACAGGTATATTGATTTTCTCTGCAAATTATTATTTCTTTAAAAGCTTAAAGTGGTGTCAGTCTTTTAATGGAAAATTTAAAAATCCATGTTGAAGAAATAGAACTGTACAAAAAGTCTTTCATATAAATACATATAATGGCCAGTACTTTTTAGGCTCAGCTGTTAAAGGTGCTTGCACATAAAGCCAGATGCACAGAGTGGCACATGCATCTGGAATTTGTTTGCAGTGGCAAGAGGCCCTGGCATGCCTATACTCTTTCTGCCTGCCTCTTTTGTATTTCTCTCAAATTAAAAAAAAAATATTTTTTTCAGAAAGAAAAAAAACCACAGTAATTTTAAGATTAAGACAATTGAAAGTAAACATCCCAACTTGAAGGAAAAGCTTTAAGAGGTACATATTTATACACTGTGAAATGGGGATCTTAGGTGTCCAGAGTTGGGCCAAGAGAACATGGATGGAAGTAGAAGAAAGCTCATCTGTTAAGTAGCACGTTGTTTGTAATGGTAGCTCCTGAGGCATAAAGGGTTTAGAAGTTTCTAAACCTGTGTCCTCTCTTGCAGCAGCCCATTAGGCCTTTGATAGGGTATCATCACAGTCAGTAGTTATAATAAAAAAAACTATATGCTTTAATTATTAACATTGGAAGGGTTTGCCCACAAAAGGTAAATATTAGTTAGTCACTAACCTGGTATATATGCCCATGAAACCAGAAGTCCCAGAGATCACTGGTTATTGAGTAACTTGTTAAGTGGAAACAAAAAAGCCTGTCACTAGCCTAAATGGTTTTATGTATCTGTTGGCAGAGTCCTTACTGTTTTTCCAGCAAACTCCCAATTTGAAGGAGTTAAACTTCTTTTACAAAGTCCTACCACCCTGGCGTTGTTGTTGTTGTTGTTGTTGTTGTTGTTGTTGTTGTTGTTGTTGTTGTTGTCGTCGTCTTGATATTTAAAGGAAACTCTGCTACACATTAAAATACTGGCAAACATAAAACTGAGGTAAAAGCTGCAGGTGAAGCATCAGAAGAACCTGGATTTTGATCCTGCCCTCTGGTCTACTATGGCTAAATTGAATTTCTAAGGAACATGTGACATTGCTTTTATTTGGCTTTCTTCCTTCCTCCTTCCATCCCTCCCTTCTAGTCCCCTCCTTTCTTTCCTTCCCTTTTCTCTTTCCATGGTGAGATCTCATACCCCAGGACCTCTGGCATACATACTAGGCAAGTACTCTTACCAATGAGCTGCTGCTGTAGTCACCTTCGTGTTTCTGGGACAAAGCACTGGACCAAAAGCAGCGCATGGGAGGAAAGGTTTTATTTTGGCTTACTTTCTCAAGGGGAAGCTTCATGATGGCAGGGGAAAGCATGGCATGAACAGAAGCCTCTGCCACAGCAGGAGAGTGAGCCTAACTCTGGCAAAGGGGGAGCTGACTGTAACACCCTAAAGCCTATCTCCAACAACACTCATACTCCAGCAAGGATCCACTTCCCAGATGAATTTATGGGGGACATCTGGTTCAAACCACCATGACTGCATACCCAGCCCCTTGACGCCATTTTCAAATAATATGGCTTGTGGTTGGAGTTTTCAGGTTATTTTCTTTTTTTTTTTTTTCTAATTGAAAAGTTCCATAAGTATCGACAATATACCATAATAAAAAAATCCCTCCCAGCGTCCCCATTTTCCCCTCCCAAATCCCCCTCTTTCCACCTGGACTCTCTTCTATTTTGATGTCATTGTTGTGTATGTCTTGTGTAGGTAGCATCAGCCACTGTGAGGTCATGAATGTCAAGGCCACTTTGTATCTGGAAGACAGCACTGTACACAGTCCTCCCCTTTTGACTCTCACATTCTTTCCATCACCTCTTCCTCAATGGTTCCTGTGCTGAACACTCCACTTTCACTTCTCAGCAATATGGTGAGTTTTAAGTTACCCCAGTGGTCACCACCATTGGAAAAGAGAAGCTTCTCCAAACAAAAGTGAGAGTACCATTAACATATGGGCATAAACATAAGTGTTTAGAGGGTAGTTTGGTGGGCATAATATGTCCACTTAACCAGACAATAGTAGTTGTTTCTTCCCTAGGACTTATGACTACGCCAACCATAGATTTTTTGTTTTGTTTTGTTTTTCGAGGTAGGGTCTCACTCTAGCCTAGGCTGACCTGGAATTCACTATGTAGTCTCAGGGTGGCCTCGAACTCATGGTGATCCTTCTACCTCTGCCTTCCAAGTACTGGATTAAAGGCGTGCGCCACCACGCCCATCCACCAACCATAGATTTTTGACTAGGTTGTCAGTACCAGGAATGAATTCCTTCACATGGAGCAGGCCTCCAGTCCAATTAGAGAGCCATTGTTTTCCCCAAAATAGACATCCCACCTGTTGGCACATTTGACCTGGCTGGCAGCTATAAGGCTTGCAGGGTCCACTATTTGTTAAGACTGTTGATGACTTTTTGGTAGGTTATACATGTCTAGAAAATCATCTGTTTCTTTCAGAATTTCAAATTTGGTGGGCGTTATGTTATATTTTTAAAGGCATGTCCTTATGATTTCTGAATCTGATTGGATCTGTTATAAGGGTGCCCTTTTTATCTCTAATTTTAGTAATTTGGGTCTTGCTCCTTTTTCCCCCCCTTTTGGTCAGTTTTGCTAAGGGTTTGTCAATATTGTTTATTCTTTCAAAGAATCAACTCTTCATTTCATTGATTTTTTTTTGTTTCTATTTCATTAATTTCTGTCCAAGTCTTTATTATTTCTTTCCATCTATTGGCTTTTGGTTTGCCTTGTTCTTTTTTTTTCAAGGCCTTAAGATGTAGTCTTATGTTGTTACTTGTGACATCTCTAATTTTTTTTATAGTGGGAGACTTTATTAAAGGGAACATGGGGAGTTACAGAGTTCTCCAGCCACCAGTGTGGGGAGAAAACGTGGAGAGTTTTAACAGAATTTATGCTGTTTAGCTGAACAAACAGCAGAAGAAAAGATAGCAGAGGGCTCCCATCATGAGGAAAAGGTTCATGTGGGAAAAATCTGGAGCCTTCCCTCACCCGAGCCTTCCCTCACCCCAGCCTTCCCCCACCCATTAGGCTGGGGTGGGGGAAGGCCTTACCTTTCTTTACTTTTTTTTTTATTATCCATAATTAGATACATTTAATAAGGGAATAATGTGTTGATGTCTCCAATTCCCCTATTTCCCTCTTCCCTATCCCCAATCAACCGGATATCCTCCTCGGTGGGCAGTCTGGGTCAGTCCATGGGGTAGGGGGTTATGGATAGCCTAGGAGTCAGCCCGGTTCCACCCAGCTTGGTGTGATGTTACTGAGGGGGGTGATGTCTCTGGGAGTTCTCCCCCACCATGGCTCTTACAATCTTTCCGCCCCCTCTTTCGCTCAGTTCCCTGAGTCATGGTGGGTGAGTATTAAGGCTTCTTGATTGTTGAGATCTTAGGGGTCTCTGTACTTCTGCTTTAGATTGTGTTGAAAATCGTTGGTGTCTGTCTGGCTTATCCTGTGTTGACTGATTGGCTGTGGTTATGGATCTCTTGCTTGTCCCACCATTCTCTGCAGGGTTCTATATGGATCCTTCACACTATATCTGGTGTGGCTTATCTCTTGCCAGGATGTCAGCTATCGGCCTGTGGCTCATTGGTAGGGTTGGAAAAGCCACAGCTCTCTTGTTACATTCTGAAAGATACAAACAGAATCTCCATTGGAGAATGAGATCAGTATAGGTTAATTTAGATACACATTTCTGAATTAGCTAGATTCTGTTGTTAGTAGCCTCTTTGTAAATCACTCGTATAGTGCATCTCTCTTGGGGAGCCCAAGAGTTTGGTTCCCAGTGTATTTCACCCTGAGTCCCCAGTTCCATCTAATTTCTTTCCTTTTTTTTTTTTTTTGTTTTAAGAATATTTGTTTATTTATTGAAAGAGTGAGAAAGAGGAGGGAGAGAGAGAATGGGCACCAGGGCCTCCAGCCACTGCAAATGAACTCCAGTGATATGTACCACCTTGTACATCTGGCCTTATGTGGGGAATTGAACTTGGGTCCTTCTGCTTTGCAGGCAAATGCTTTAACCACTAAACCATCTCTCCAGCCCTCCATCTAATTTCTTATTATAGGCATTTAAAGCTATAAAGTTTCCTCTTAGAACTACCTTCATTGTATCCATTAGATTTTAGTACGTTGTATTTTCATTAACATTTGAGTCTGTTAATTTTTTTTGTTTTTTCAGTGACCCATTTATCATTCAGTAGTGTATTATTTAGTTTCCATGAGTTTGTGTATGTTCAATAGTCTTTCTTGCTGTTGATATGTATTTTAATTCCATATGGTCTGAGTACAAGGAATTATTTCAATTTTTCCTGTATTGAGTTTTTGTATGTGTGTCTTGTAGTAATCAGCTCCGTATTGCTAGGTTGAACATCCAATCAGACATGGCTTATGGGAGCAAGGGGTTTATTTCAGCTTACAGATCCAGGGGAAGTTCCATCAATGGAACTGCTTCCATTCATAAATTCAAGCAGAGAGTCACCACCAAACAGCACCACAAGCAAACACAAAGCTCAGTGTTCTTTATGATTTCCTTAAAATACTTGCTATAGATTGAAATTCTCTTCCTCTATAACCTCAATTCTTAAGTTTAATTTTTTCAGGGTCCTGAAAGTCTTGAAATTCTGTTCATACCTTCTTATTAGTTTGTCTTTGTTGGAATATTCTAGATTTGCTACCTTGTCTTGAAGCTCAGATATTCTTTCCTATTTGATTTACTGAGTGTGTTTTTCATTTTTAGTATTTCAGATTGCATTTCTTCAGATTGGATTTCATTACTCAACTTCCTTATTTCATTAAGTTGATTTCCTATTTTCTTGGGATTCCTTCAGGAATTTGTTTTCTTTGATTAGTCTTTGACTTCTTTTTGTTTTGTTTTATTATTTTTTATTTCTTTGAGTATATTTAAAACCATTCTTTTGAATTCTCTGCATTTCATCTAATTCAAATTATTGGAGGTCATTAATATTTGATTTGTAATTTTTGTATGATTTATATTACTTGATTTTTTGTGTTTCTTGTATTGCTAGAGATTTTTATGTTTTGTTTTCTAGTTATAAGCTATAGTCTTGGATTAGAAGATTAGAAGTTATATCTTCAGGGTAAAAGCTCAAGATGCCAGATACGGTTTCTAAATTAATTCCAGAACAATGGCCCAAGTGACTGTTGGACAGTCTAAGAAGAGAGCATAGGCACATGGGGCCTTGAGCCACTGCAAACACCAGACACATGTGCCACTCTGCACATCTGGTTTTAATGTGGGCTCTGGGGAACTGAACCTGGGTCCGTTAGGGTTTGTAGGCAAGCGCCTTGACTGCCATCTTTCCAGCCCCTTGTTTCCTCTTTTAACCTTAGCTTTCTTTGGCCTATATCGCCTATTCCATCATAACTGTCTCTTGCTTTTCTTGAAGATACCACAAGAGGGTGCCAGTTCCCTGTAAAAGGGACAAACAAGTGAATTTTAGTGAATGGGGATGGTGATGTTATGTATTGGATGTTGATACTTAATTTCTCTCTGAATTGTGGAACTAAATATTTGAATCTTTGCGGACTCTGAATTTCTATCCTAGCTTACCCTGTCAATGTACCACGAAAACAGCCCCGGGCAGTACAGGGTTGTGCTTAGGTGCAGTGTCAATTTCTTTTAAGTATAAAAATCATCAAACTAGAACACAATACAAAGGAGAAAACATTTTTCAACTTTCTTATTTTCAGATGCCTAATCATTACGACTTAGACTGTCCAACAGCCCCAATCCCCTGCACATTTAGTGCCTTTGGTTGCCAAGAAAAGGTAAGTTTTCTTTGAATTCTTGAATATAAGTAAGAAGCACTCAGGTGTATAGTCTAGTAAACAGTGTCCACACTATTTAAACATTAGTAAACCACGTATAAATTCTGTTTATATAAGTTAAGTGATGAAATTAGGCATCAATGCTGTGAGCCAACCCAGGGGCACCCTTAGCACAGGCTACAGCATGTGAACAGATGTGACAGAGCATGGCATCTGGACTGACTCTTAGCAGAGGAAAAGTGTGTCCAAGAGTCGAGGGGAAGAAGACTGGGGAGCCAGGTCATTTGAGAACCGCAAATAGTTTGTTTCATTATTTAACTCGGTAGTGATGAGGAAGACTATAGGTAGAAAAGGGAAACTGGCCAGATCTGAGCTTGCACTAAGGAAGGAGGCCTGAGAGGAGGACAGCATGAGTAACAGTGGAGCTAGATCCAAGAGGAAAGACCTGTTGACCAGAACTAAAGAGATAAACGGACAGAGGAGGAAGCATCTGGAATGACTTGGTTTCTGTCCTTAGTCACGGGATAGGTAGGTGTGGAATGACCATTCCGCAGAAATAACAAGCACATACAGAAATGTAGAGAAGACTGAAAGGCAGCTTTGTTTTAATTGTATTGAGTTATAGGTATGAGTTCACCTAATATGGAACATTCAAGTGGATGACCAACATGTAGCCTTGATATTGTTGCGGTCAGCTTTCTAGTTGCTGAGCAGAAAGAACCCAAACAAAAGCAGCTTGTGGAGGAATGGGTTTATTTGGCTTATGAACTCAAGGGGAGACTCCATCCTGGCAGGAAAATGATGGCATGAGCAGAGGAGTAGACATCACCTCCACCACAGCACTGGAAACAGCGGCAGGAAGGTGTGCCAAATACTGGCAAGGGGAAGCTGGCTTATAACCCCCATAAGCCCACCCCTAACAACACAGCTCTAGCGAGGTTTTAATTCCCGAACTGCCATCAGCTGAGCATTGATCACTGAGAACACATTCATTTGTTTGTGGGGGACACCTGGATCAAACTATGACAGATATGGTGTTAAATCCAAAGAGAAACTTGGAGTATTTATTTGGGAAAGTAACTTGTGGGGATAATGGAGATGGTGTTATGATTGTATGTAGTATTACAGTAAAGGGAAGTAGGCCAAGGGAAGAAACCATGAACCGTGTTAGTAATGGGCAAATCAGACATGGAGGAAATACTGTTATGGTCTCAACTTAGCTTTAAAAACTAGTGATCACAAGAACCCAGTATCTACTATAAGCCTCTTTCTGGTGAGTACAATTGTGCTTTTGCTTTTCCTATTATAATTTTAGAAACTTACTTACAAACATTCTGTAATTGAAAAGGTAAAATAGGGCTGCAGAGATGGCTCCAGTGGTGAAGGTGCTTGCTTGCAAAGCTTGCTGACCATGATTCATGCCCCAGTCCCCATGTAAAGCCAGTGCACAAAGTAGTACATGTGTCTGGAGTTCATTTGCATCAGCAAGAGGCCCTGGTGTGCTTCTGCCCCCGCCCCATAAATAAATATTTTTTAATAAGAAAAGATAAAATATAATAGTAAATAGTATACTTACATTTTGTGTAAAAGTTCTGTATTGTGTGAATGTAGAAAAAGTTTTGGGAGAAGTTTATCAAAATACTAATGAAATTAGGTGAATAGATAATCTATTTTTATCACCTATATTTCCTATGATATTTTTATAACTATCACATCATGATTATATTTCACAGAACATTTGAGTTTTCTTGATGGCCTTAAAATAGTATGGAGACAGCAAAGTTTTCAGTTTGTAGTAGATTAGTATTGTAAATGAGGAATTATGTTACATGAGGCTATAATTAGTTAGGCTACTAGTGGTTTTAAAGGAAAAGGGAGAAAATGATATTAACTCCAATGAAGTATATGACAATAGACAAGTTTACTATTTTTCTAACGCAGGCTACTTGAGTAAGTATATTCTCTGGGGAAGAGTTAGAGGGAGAAAGTGTTTGAAGAGCAAGGGAAAAGCAGTAACTAAGTGATAGCTCTGATGTGTTGAACAGTGGGTCTTGGACATAAGGGTCACTTCTGTGTCAGCAAAGGGAGGGTGTAGGTGCAGGGGAGACTTGTCTGTGAAAGCTAGAGTATTGTAGTAAAGTAAGAGGCAGGTGTGTCTGGGGGCTGAGAACCTCACAGGGACAAGGGAAGCTTAAAGGGTTAAGAGAAGTGGTCATACTTCTTAGAAACCTCATTTCCTAAGGCTTGTGTTTTTTTGCAGATGCAGAGGAACCACTTGGCACGCCACCTGCAGGAGAACACCCAGTTGCACATGAGAATGTTGGCCCAGGCTGTTAATAATTTAAACCTTGCTCTGCTTCCATGTAAGCCTTCCTCTCTGCCCCGGGATTACCCAGAGGACCCGAATATTCAAGAAACCATCCAACAGTTGGAACGTCGCCTCGTAAGACAGGACCATCAGATCCGGGAGCTGACTGCTAAAATGGAAACTCAGAGTACATATGTAAATGAGCTCAAACGAACCATTCGAACTCTGGAGGACAAAATTGTTGAAATTGAAGCACAGCAGTGCAATGGGATTTACATTTGGAAGATTGGCAACTTTGGGATGCATTTGAAATCCCAAGAAGAAGAAAAACCTGTTGTCATTCATAGCCCTGGATTCTACACAGGCAAACCTGGGTACAAACTGTGTATGCGCCTACATCTGCAGTTACCAACTGCTCAGCGCTGTGCAAACTATATATCCCTCTTTGTTCACACAATGCAAGGAGACTATGACAGCCACCTCCCCTGGCCCTTCCAAGGTACAATACGCCTGACAATTCTTGATCAGTCTGAAGCCCCAGTAAGGCAACACCATGAAGAGGTGATGGATGCCAAGCCTGAGCTGCTTGCCTTCCAGCGGCCCACGATCCCACGGAACCCCAAAGGTTTTGGCTATGTGACATTCATGCATCTAGAAGCCTTAAGACAGAGAACCTTCGTTAAGGATGATACGTTACTAGTGCGCTGTGAAGTCTCTACCCGCTTTGACATGAGTGGTCTTCGAAAGGAGGGTTTCCAGCCACGAAGTACTGATACAGGGCTGTAGTCTGCTCACTTGTGCTGAAAGAAGCACACTGTGGGGAAAGCAGTGCCTCTCCTTGCCTGCTCGCAATATCAAGCAAACAGCTCCGTGGGAAAGATGTAACTTGCCAGCAAATGTCATTACAGAAGTCACTCACCACTTCTTCCTTTAGCTGAGGCCGGGTTTCCTTGGGATCCACATGCCTCATCTTACCTTTGAAGGGCCAGCGGGAAACAACCGCTTTTGTCACTTAGTATACCTCTTTGTTATATTTACAAGAGATTTTGCTTCAGAGTGCCTTTTGTCAAAAAGCTCAGAATTAAAGTGCTAAAGCTTGGTCTTTTAATAATAGACATTCCTTAAAACCTCAGCCTACTTTTATAGTATTTTATGTAATATATTAAACATGAGATCACTACTGCCTTGGGCTAGTGCTGACAGGAAGAGTTACTGCTCATGCTGAGTTCTCATTTTATCTGACCCATGGATTTCAGAGGACTTAAACCATAACCCTTGGAAAGCTCAAGTTCTCATTCACACCCTCCCTTGTTAACTAAGGATATTCAGGGACTAGTTTAAACCCTCATTATAACCTTACTGAGTGTAAGCATGTTGTCCATTGACTGGTTTGTGTGTTTCGGCCTTGCTTACATCTTTCTGTGAGGTTGCCTAGTGACGTCTTCTCCAGAGCATGTACTGCTGCGTGCCATGATGCTGGCTGCTCGGCGCCAGCGCTGTGGAGGAGCCTTCCATAGCCCTGCACATGTCTGTTTCTTGTGCACACAAAAGGAGCAATATGAACTTCAAAATTAAAAGTGATTCTAGAGTCAACTGTTATGGCATCTCATTAGTGATGACAGGAAACTCTTAAGAGCCAGAAGTTTTCAGCCCTTTTGAATGTAATCTGGTTATAGCTTAATTAATGGAACCAAATTGACTTTCTAGAACAGAGATTTTTTTTAAACTTGGGAGATCACTGGGGGATACCCAAGAAGTCACTGAACCAGGGTTGGAAGTTATACTGGTTATATCACCTCTTACCTGTGTGCATTGTTGGTTCTTAGACACTAGCCCATTGCAACTTGTGAGTAAAACCTACACAATGTGTTGGAGTGGCCAGATGTTCCTAATTTGGGAGGAGGGGTGATTTCCACATTGTTATGTATTTGTTCCTGACTTGCACATGTAAAATACTATGGAACCTAGTTCTCAGGAAGAAATAGAAATAGGCTCACCTATTGAGAGTGCCTGGAAGGAACCTAAGAGACCCATCTGTTGCTGTTTACAGAAGAGTTTAATTTTTCTGGTAATAAGAGTTGGTACTTTTATCACGGAAGGAGCCAAGTCAGAGTTCCTTAACTTCAGAAGAAGGCTAGGGACCTTGTCTGGGAAGAGGACAGGTCAACAATCCCAGCAAGTATCACTTTGACCTCTGTTTTTCCCTCTCTGACCCCCACCTCATGTTTAGGTGAATTTGTTATAGAGGGAAAATAAAGGTCAAGAATAGACCCAGTGTGGTGGCATATGCCTTTAAACCCAGCACTTGGAGGCAGAAGTAGGAGGATCACTGTGAGTTTGAGGCCAAAAAAAGAAAACCTGGTTCCAGTGGCCTAAGTGCCTCAGCTGCTCCTGAGAGTGAAGGCAGCACCACCTGGGCTGGGGATCCCGCACTGGCCTGTTCCTGTGATTGCTGCCAGGGAAGAGATAAATAAAAGTTCCACTGGAAAAGTGACCAGTAGTTTTGTTGAGATACGGTCTCACTCTAGCCCAGGCTGACCTGGAACTCACGACCATCCTCCATCTGCCTTTCCCCCATGCTGGGATTAAAGGTGTGTTCCACCACGCCCCCAGTAGTTACTTGTATTTCATAGATAAGGTTTTTAAGAAAATGTACTAAACCAGTTTTATGGCTTTGTTTCTGAATGCTTGCTTGATTTTTTTTTTCATGTTCAAACAGATTTAACTTCCCTTCCCCCCTTTGAAAAAGGAAATGATATATAAAAGCTTCCTGGTCAAATTTCTATTAAAAACATGCCTGTATTAGGTCCTAAATGCAGTCATTTCCTGCCTTGGTTATGGGTAGGTTTTTTGTTTTGTTTTGCTTTGTTTTTTAACTCAGACATCTTGAAAAAGTTTTGGTTTAACTTCAGCTGTTCCTAGCTTGAAGTTTTTCCTATCTGTAGAGTGAGTTGGATGAGATATTTCTAAGGTTCATTCCAACCATTAAATTCTGTCTTAATAAACAGTTTTAACCAGAAGAATGTTGACAATACTTAATAAAGGACTTTATCAGTAGAACTTTGCTTTAACTTTCTTCTTACTGACCTAGTGCTTTACTTCATTGTCCATCAGCGGGAGCACATTGAAATCAAACTGTCATTGCATAAGAGCCAGCTCAGAATCAAGTCTTAACCCAGAAAGCCGCTTTCTTTCTTTATTTGTGGGCATTTTGAATCTCCTGGCCATTCATGTATTCCAGTTTCACCAGTTGTTTTGTTAACCATCTTTTGTCATATTCATATCTTGTTACTAGTTTTTTGTTTCCTCTTTTCCCCCAAATGTCTAACTTCATGTTGAACAAGACTTTTCTCCAAGTCTGTCATCTTTCTTTTAGAATGTAATTGGGTGATTTTTGCTGTCCTGTGGCTCCTGGGGCTTCGCTGCAAGTCTCTGGCCATGCCAGTATATACAGTATATGATCTGCTTCGATTGAGAGAGCGAACAACAGGAAAAAGTGAGTCAGCATGGAAGGTGTATTTTTCTCCTAATGAAAGCCAACTAATGATGTTGGGTGATCTCTAGCAATTAAGGTTTGTGACTGCATTTTATACCAATAAGTATAGAGCAGACCAAGAATGTGATTGTGAGTTGCGCATGTGATTAGAATCTGTTCTTTTTACCGAGGGGAGATTGCTTGGGACTGCTTCATCCAGAAGTTCCTCAGACCTCTGGTGGCCAAAAGACACTTTTAATTACTAGAGAGGGACTTCCAACTCGTGACTTGATGTATTTTTCTTATATGCATTTAATAGCACAGCCGTTTTCTTGACTTGCCTCAAATTCTAATTGTCTTATATATAAAACATGAGCGTGTTTGTTTTGCTTGGTGACACCTACTTTCCTAAACGCCTTAAGGAACTGAATAATCATTTGTACTTTTTTTTTAATGTTTCTAAATTCCAAGATAATTCACATGAGGATGGTAGCTTGTTTCAGGTTGCTATCGCTGTGTATAGAATGGGTTGGCACTTCCAAATTTCAGTGTCCAGAAAGATGAAGCTGAGATACCATCATCAGTCTCCACAGACTAGCACTTAATTGTACCCCCTTTGACTCAGACACTTGCAGGAAATGCCTTCTTGTTTTTCTGAATGTCATCTGTGTCTTTAGTTTCTTAATGCACCCAGAAAGTAAAATAGAACTGAAAAATAATTCTAGTTTAAAATGTAGAGGGGGCTGGAGAGATGGCTCAGAGGTCAAGGTACTTCAAAACCTAACAATCTTAAGTTCAATTCCCCAGTACTCACAGCCAGATGCACAAAGTGGCACATGCATCTGGAGTTGGGTTGCAGAGACCCTGGTGCACTCATTCTTTCTCTGTCTCTGCTTGCAAATAATATATATTTTTAAAATGTCTGTGGGGGCTGGAGCGATGGATCAGCAGTTAAGATGCTTGCCTGCAAAGCCTAATGACCTGGTTTCGATTCCCCAGTACCCATGAAGCCAAATGCACCAAGTGGCTTAGGAATCTGGAGTTTGTTTGCAGTGGCTAGAGGCCCTGGCATGCCCATATACACACTACACATTTGTGTTCTCAGGAGGAGTATTTTTCATAAAGGATTTATTTGGAAGTCCTTGGTTATCCAAAATATTCTGTTATTTTCATACTTGATAAATGATCAGGTTCATTTCCTTGATTAGAACATAATTTGGGGCCCGTTTTGCTTACATATGGTTCTAGGATTGTACTGTTTGGTGAGTTAGGAGATGAGTTTTACTCCTGACTGACAGTGTGCAAATCACTTTTGGATGGTTTATCTTCCTGTAAAGTGGGAATTAGAATTTGAAGTTTAGATAAGCAATGGGCAGCAGTTACTCATGCTTAGATCAAGCTTTAAAGACACTTTATGGGTCTAGGGAGGCTGCTTATTCTCTTGTTCCTCCCTGACAAACTGGAATGAAATCTGATGGGAAATTGAAACATCCAGTGGTCCAAGTGTCCGAAAGCCTACTGTGCATGGATGTGCTCAGAAGTTACATTGCCATGGAATTTGTAGGTGGCGTTTCTGAGCATCTTAGACCCTGAAAATATGTACTGTTCAAAAAGAAATGAATGTTACGATGGGGCAGGAATCACAGAAAGGCTGCTGATGGGTGTTCAGTAAGAGCAGGTTTGCTGAAGGGACACATTAGTCACCCAGGTTCACCCCATGTGAACCCCAAGAGCCCCACACCACCCCTTTGGCTGTTTTTGCCTGGTGGTCTGCATTAGCTCCTTAAAACTGAATTGCAGGGTTGGCCAATGGGGAAGGACTGAGGGACAAGCAGGCTCTCTACTCCATTTACTAGAGTAGTATGACGTCCTTCCCAACAGCATTCACATTTATTTCAAAAGCCATAGGAGTTTAGACTTTCTGTTGTGTCAATATTTGCAAGGATGTGACCAAAATAGCATTGTTAATGAATATAAACTTGGAATACTGACTGACTATCCTTCTCTGGATAGTATCATTACAAAAAAGTATAATTAGATGGAATATATATGAAAATATAAGCAATATTTCTGATTGCTTTATAATAAAATGGGCTACTTCGATTTTGGCCTTAGTGTTATTCTGATCTGGGCACTGTGCCTCACTGTACTGCCAAGGATGAACAATGCCATACACTAGTTTTCATTTAAAGTGGGAAGAACTAATGTCTTCCTCTGCTAAGACTGGTAAGTGAGGAGTCTCTGTAGTTCTTAATTTCTTTTCTTTGCAAGCAGAGAGAATGGGTGCACCAGGGCTTCTAGCCACTGCATGAACTCCAGATGCATGGGCCACTTTGTGCATCTGGCTTTACATGGATACTTGGGGATGGAACCCAGGTCTTTAGGCTTTACAGGCAAGTGCCTTAACCACTGAGCCATCTCCAGTCCACTAATGGGTTTTTAAATAAAGCCTCCTGTATTTTATGGGGCTATTACAGGTACGTTTAGGAAACTTTCTACAGGTTAGCCCATGAAAAGAAGACATGAAGTGCTTTGAAAAATAACACCTTAATTTTAAAAGTGTAAACATGAAATACTATTAATACTCCAGAATACATAATAAAAGCAATGTTAACATTCTACTTCTCTTTTGGGTTAGTTTCTCAGCCCTGTATTTTCTAGACCATTCTCTGAATGGCTGCTAGACTGTTCCCACATTTTTTAAATGAAATTTTCTTCTGGGAGCAGCAGGGTAAGATTATGTCATTAAGCGACATAAATAGTGCAGCCAGGAATGCTGCACCTTCATTTGCTGGTGTCTGTTCTCTGTCACTGAAAATGTCTGAGGTCATCAAGAGGAGGACAGGTCTATTGTAGCTCCTGGTGTTGGGCTGGCCTGGGCTTCAGTGAATCATGGCAAGGGCTCACAGTGGGGCTGCACACCTGATAGAAACTGGAAAGTGGGAAGCAAAGAGGCAGAAAAGGGCACAGCCAAGCCCCATGCTCACTTCCTCCAACTAGAGCCTGCCTCTTTCAGGTTGTCTACCCCCCCCCCTTCCCCACACACAGCACCACAGTCTGGGGAGCAATTCTGTAACACAAAACCTTTGGAAAACATTTAAAAACAAATTAGCAGTCAAAGTAGAAATTTAGACATGTTCATGTAAACGTGAGCCTGCTCATCACAGACTAGGCTCCTGAAAGCTAAGTAACAAAGCCTCACCAAGATGTCTGATTTCAAGATCCTAGAGGAAAGTACTCATCTCTTTCCTTCCCACAGAGGCTCAGACCTAACTGGCAGAGATCCTGCTGTGCATCCCCCCTCCCCAGGTCATGGATCTGGGGCTGTACCAAGTACACAAAGCCCAGCCAAAAGCTGTAAAAGAAAGTAGCTTGTCACTCCTGTCAGAATGGTCAGGAGCCGAGAAGTGAGGGTGATGGCAAGCCTGACCTGAGACTCCTTTGGAGCCATTATGGAGCCCCCAGCCTTTAAGTGTGGGTGGGTGGGGGTTGGGTTTGAGATAGGGTCTCACTCTAGTCCAGGATGACCTGGAATTCACTTTGTAGTCTGAGTGGCCTTGAACTCATGGTGATCCTCCTACCTCTGCCTCCCCCGTGCTGGGATTAAAGGCGTGTGCCACCACGCCTGGCTGCTCTGAATCTTTAAATGTGTGTGAGGAGACTAATCAGGAGCCCTGAGCCTTGAAGGATGCTGGAGATCTTACTGAGATTGCATATGGAAAGTAGTACGGATGCATTTTTTATTTTTTATTTAGACTTAAGGCTTCAGTGTACTGTCCCACATGAGAGAACCCCCCCCCATCTTGACTGATTATTGCCACAAGCTGGTTTCTAAATCAGCTTCAAGTTAGAAATTCCAGGGCTGGAGAGATTGCTCAGTGGTTAAGGCACTTGCCTGCAGAGTCTAAGGGCCCACATTCAATTTCCCAGCACCCATGCAAAGCCAGATGTACAAAGTGGCCCATGCATCTGAAGTCCGTTCTCAGTGGCTGGAGGCCCTGACATGCTCATTCTCTCTTCTCTCTCTCTCTCTCTCTCTCTCTCTCTCTCTCTCTCTCTCTCTCTCTCTCTCTCTTTCTCTCTCTCCTTGCAAATAAATAAATGTTAAAAAATTAGAAATCCCTAGGGAAGTTATTAGGTCATACTATATGCAACTGCCATTTTGGTATGTCATAAAAACTTAAATTGTGGCATTTTTGTGTGGTTCAACCTATTAGTTTCAACAGATTCTTGGTCACTCTAGCCCCACCCCATTTTATTACAGTTGATAGGGATTTACATCAACCATCCAGTTAAACTTTAGGAAAATGGACTATTGGACTCCAATTCAACCCAAGGCTTCAATGTTACCTGCCGCTATCTCTTCCCTCTGAGCACTGAGACCCTCACCAGCACCCAGCCCTCTGTGGAGCTTTCTCAAGGCTCTAGCCTAAACGCCATAAGGCCTGATGTACTTATTAAAATCAATATCAAGGGTGGAAAGTGTCAACATGGAAACCAGACCCCAACAGGAGTTAGAGATAAAACCTGCCTTGTATACCCCCCATTGTGTCTCTGTTTGGCTGAAGGGACATCCCTTCTCCCATTCTGGCTATCTGGGACCCCCACCTGTCAGGCTCTGGGAGGCCCCTAGACTCACAGGCTCATTTCCTCTTTATAATCCCCAAACCTGCCCATTCCAGGTGGCTCTCTCCACACTGTTGAGATAGCACCGCAGCTCGGTGTTTTTCTCTGAATAAAGTTTTCCCTTCCTTTCATGGTGGTCTCAGTCACTCTCAAAGCCTACAGGGATGTGGTTCAGTGCCTGCCCAGCATGCACAAGGCCTTCATTTAATGGCCAGCAGAGGGAGGGGGAGCAAAGGAGGGAGAGAGGGAATGGGAGAGTGTGATGGTTAGGTTTTGCTGTCAACTTGTATCTTTTTAATTATCTTGGGCGAGTCTCTGAGGATGTGTACAGGAAGGCAGCCTTTCAGCAAGGGGCAGGATGTAAAGAAGCTCAAAGAAGCTGGAAGTAAACATCCTTTCCTGTGTGGGTCATGCAGGAAGGAAATTCCAGAGACTCGGGAAGCCATTAAGTCTGGGGAAGGGTTGTAAGACACCCCCCCACCCTAAGGCTATATAAAGGGGAAGAAATTCTCTTTTGTACCTCTTTTGTCTTGCCTGTTTGCTATTCTGTGTGTGTGGTGTAGGTGATGGGTTTTTCCTCTCTGCTTGGACCTGGGGCAGCCTCTTTTGCTGTTATGGAACTTCCCCTCAATCTGTAGTTTCAATAAATACTTTCCTCCCCCAAATTGTGCCTGGTTTGAAGATTCATCCCAGCGGCCTATGGCTGACTATGACAGGGAGGAAGGGATGGAAGCCTATCAATTTATGCCAAACTCCCTCAGTTAAACTCAGGGTGACCTGAGGAATCTTCATTCTAAGGAGAATCTCCTGGACACGTGTGCTCCAAAACAGGAAGTACTCACAGTAGCTAGGAGAGGGAGTAGAGAGACATCAACTATCAAAGTGCAGTTAAAATATTAAAACCCTATTTCATGTATGTCCCCCAATGACTCAGGCATTAAAATTAAACTTCAGTCTTCAGCTACCTGACTGGAGGAGGTGTCACTGGGTCAGATCCTGAGGTCCAGCCCAAAGGTGTGTCTGGGAGCAGATCTGAGAGGTTGGAGTTCTAGAGATCCTGTTTGCTGCTTTAAAAAAAATATTATTGGGTGTAATGGCACATGCTTTTAATCCCAGTGCTTGGGAGGGAGAGGGAGATTGCTGTGAGTTTGAGACCACCCTGAGACTACTTAGTGAATTCCAGGTCAGCCTAGGCTACAGTGAGACCCTACCTCAAAAAAAAACAAAAAATAAATAAATAAAATGAAAAAATATTTTTATTTGTCTTCAAGCAGAGGGAAAACAAGAAAGGGAGAGAGAAGGAATGGGTGTACCAGGGACATTTCAGATCCAACCCAGAGCAAATTCTCTGCTTAGGAGTCAGCCAACAGTTCAAGGGGAACACCTATGAGCACTTCACATTCATCTCTATCATTTCATCTTCAAGTTCCAACTACTCTGGCATCTTTAAACTTTCATCTTCATGCTGACATCCACTCAAGTTACTGGGAAAATGCCCTTGGGGTAGGGGCAGGGAGGGGGAACCAGGGTGATGGGAAGCTTGTTTCGCATGTTTGATTTCTGTCCATAACCAGATCCTGCCTGAACTGTGAGATTGCGGATGCCATCAAACAGTTGATTTAGACATTTTTCACTAGCTTTGCCATTATCTTGGTAGGAAAATGAATCTGATCTAAGCCATTCCCCAATGGTCACAACCATAGCCTCCTCATGATTCTATTTGTGATGCTCCTCTCGACATTGCTCACATGGGTTGCACAAGTTGTTCTAGGCAGACATCATCTTGCCCCTACTTCAGACTACAGAAAATGGAATGACCTTATAAACTAGAACACAAACACAGCTGAGATATTTAACTGATATCAGACTGGATTTTAGATTTTTGCTAAAAGTTATATGTTCTGAGAATATGAAATAATTCAAAATCCTGAAAACTGAAGAGAATATTTCTATCACTTTAGGGTTCCTCTCAAAGGTTATCAGACTTAGCCCAGAAGAGTCAAGTTTATTAAAATACCAATCTGATGAGTGAAAAAGGCATTCTTCGGAAATAGGTAATTGCCCTGGTGGCCCTGGTCCATACAGGAGTATGGACTACAAGAGTACTTCTAAGTTACAAAACCATTGATTGATAAACCAGAAATAGGATTCATTGTCTCTTGGGGACTCTAATGAGAATCAACTATGCTTCAAGAATATTGAAGAGTGATCACCAAATTTACTTAAAATGATAGTGAAGTTTCTAGGCTGGGGAGATGGATTGCACCTGTTTGTAAAGCCTGCCAGCCTGGGTTCAATTTCCCAGTACTTGTGTAAAACCAGATGCACAAAGTGGTGCTTGCATCTAGACTTAGTTCGTAGTGGCCAAGAAGCCCTAGCGTGCCCATTCTCTCTCTCTCTCTCCTCACAAATAAATAAATAAAAATATTTGAAAATAAAAAATAAAAACCATCTTGAATGTCTCCAGTATGGTGAGCAATCTTGGTCACTTACCTGGAAGCATTATTGTCTTCTTTTAAAAAATTTTTTAAAAATTTATTCGCACACAGAGACAAGGGAGGAGAGAGAGAGAGAGAGAGAGAGAGAGAGAGAGAGAAGCCACATCAGAGTTTAATATAATATTAATCAGTTATTAAGCAAATAAAATGCAAGAAGGGCCCATAGGCAACAACACTAAGAAACAAGAGTTGCTGATATCCACAAGGTGAGAGCCCGGCCAAGGGCTGAGCTTCAGTCTTCTCAAGAGGGGTCCAGGCCAGCTGGGGCTGCTGAGTCTGAAGGGAGGTGTTAAGGCAGGTTCTGGCAATGTGGATGTTAGTGGAGCCAGCTGTCCCTGCCAGGTGACACTGACAAAGACAGCATGTGTGTGTGTGTTCATCTCTGCTCAGCCCACCAGCCTCTTGCTTCCTCTAGACTCCCCACTGGCAGAGCTAGTTTCCAAAATCCCAGCCACAAGGGCACAGCTATGGAAACATCTTGGATCTGAGAGACATCAGTGTAACCAACCAACACTCCAGGAAGATATGAAGTGTAGAAAGACAACAGCACTGGTTAATATTTCCTCGTTAGGAAGGAATCTGCACACAGTGGATGTTTTAGACATGGTATTTAATAGAGTAAAACCCATTAATGTGACAGCTTTATAACTCCACTTTAAAATGCATAATTGAGAATTAACTTAGACTTGTGGTGAATTTTTATGGTGACATTTGAGTTTACAGAGCAGTGGAAAATCATTTAACACACTTAAAAGTTTCCCTTAGTTATAAGATTAATTTATTAGCTTGCATGATTTAGGATTTGCTATGCTTTTGCCTACTGTCAGAGAAATTGAAGTATTTAAACACATTATATTTGAAATGCATTTTAAAGGATCTGAAATGTTGAGCTAAGCTTATAAACAGGACCAGCATTATTCAAAAGCGCCTCTGAAATTATCACTACAAATGGGGGATAAATTTGAGCTGAATGTAGAAGTCTATAAAAGGTCTGAAGTTGATTATTGACTCAAAAGGCAAATTGAAATCATTAATATTTATTAAATTTACTAAAATGTTCAATTTTTAACTATTTGTTGACGGTTTTAATATGTGCATATATTTTTATCATAATTCCCTGCTGTACCTTCCCTATCTCCTTTCCACTGAATCCCTTCTTTCCAAGTAAATCCTCTTCTACGTTGATGTCTGTTTTTTCCTTCTCTACCATCCATGATGGAATGTTGATGGACCCAATATTGTTCCAGTCATGTGCAGGTGGTGACAGTCACTGTGAGGTCTCGAAGACAGTGTCCTAAAGCACTCTTCCCCATCCTCTGGAATATTATCATTATTACTATTATTATTTTGGTTTTTTGAAGTAGGGTCTCGCTTTAGCCTTGGCTGACCTGGAATTCACTAAGTGTCTCAGTGTGGCCTTGAACTCACGGTAATTCTCCTACCCCTGGCTCCCAAGTGACGTGACTAAAGGTGCGCACCACCATGCCTGGCCTAGAATATTAGTTTTTACAGCCATATTTAAATTAAATAATAAAATATTGAAGAGAAAAAAATTACCAAAGTGTTTTCTACATGTCAGGATATTGCAGCGTCCTGGCCTCACTCCTATGTGTCCTGTCCTCCGCTCGTTGAAACTGTGAAACTGTTACTCAGGCTGACATTATGCTCCTGACTTAGCTATTGTTCATTTTCTCTCAAGCCGTGGACTAGAGAGGCATGATGGTTGGCCTTAGCTTGTCTTCACATTGTGAGAATCAGCATGCTTGTACAACAGAAGCATTTGAATTCACCATCTGGAAGCTTCCAGGATCCAGTGGGGTCAGCTTGGGATGGTTCTGGCCTGAGCATTTTGCCCTGGCACATTCCCTCATACTTCCTCAGAAGTTTTTTTCAGAGATAGCCTGAGGTGGGAACAGTAAGGGCAGCCTTCCAGTTCCTCAGAAAGATGTTCCAGATGCCAAAGGACTTTCTCAGCACAGACAGTACCTGTGAATTACAACAGAAATGCCTTTGCTGCTGTGACTCACCGGAAGACCTTCAGTTAGGAGATCCTCCTGGCTCCCCAGGGGTCTGGTGTGGTTGGAGGGCATACTCAAGAAAGTGGGAAGGGGGGCAGAGTGTACCCTGTGATGCAGTAGGGGTGCTGTTTAAACGCACATTCATCGCTGGCTTTGAGGGTGAGGTAAGATGGCCAGGAGCCAAGGAAGCCTGACAGGCAAGGAACGAGACTATCCCTGAGAGCTTCCAAAAAGTAAATCCTGACAGCACTCTGATGCCACCCCAGTGAGAACCATGCCAGACTCCTCGCATCCAGAACTATGGACACAAATGTGTTGTATTGAGTTCAGTGTGGAGTCACTTGATGCGCTGGTGATGGGAAGTGAAAGCCCGTGGTAAGCCCAGGGCTCTCAGCTCCTCTGTCTCTCAGGTCTGTTTATTTTTTATTTTTAAAAAATATTTTATTCATTTTCAAGCAGAGAAATACAGAGAGAGAGAGGAGAGAGAGAGAGAGAAAGAGAGAGAGAGAGAGAGAACACAGGGCCACCACCTTGTGGGTCTGACATACGTGGGTACTGGGGAACCCAGGGCCTTAGGCACCAGAGGCAAGTGCCTTAACCACTGAGCTATCTCTCCAGCCCAAGTCTGTTAAACTTTGAAAGTGACCTCTTCTGCCACCTGGTCACCTTCTCTTTGGTGTCATTCTTTATTTCCAATGCTGGTACTGACTCTCGGTTAGTGTTCATCACTGCACCCCTAGCTCCAAGGAAAGTGCTTATTTGATGAAAGCTCCCCACACATCTGCTGGGATGAGCAGGTAGGTGGGTGACTATGGTGGTGGTTGTGGTTTGAATGTAAATTCTGTCCCCTGGGTTCATGTTTGGAGACGGGAGCTGGCCATTGGGGATGGGCTTTGAGGATTTATAGCCAAGCCCCATTTCCTGCTTGTCCTCTGCCCTCCTGCCTGCCCGGCTATGAGAGAATGTAGCCCCTTAAAACTGTAAGCCAGAATAAACCCTTTCCTTCCTTAAGTTGCTTCTGGTCAGTTCCCAGCAACCGTAAAGTAACTAATACACTGACTTGTCATGGACACATCAATGACATGAAACCCACTGAGGCCATTTATCAATGGTCCATGAACTCTCAGCAAAAACATAGAAACTCCGTAGAAACTCAGGTCAGATCACACCTCTCTAAACCCTCTCATTAAGCCTTCAAGGCCTACACCTAATGCTGCCCTTCTGAGAGTATTTACAAAAAGTGGAAGACATTAGACATTTCCTCTGCTTGACAGAACCAGAGGGGAATGTGCTAGAAGTGAGTCCAGGATAAATATAGCAAGTGTCCCCTTTAGGCCAAACACTCTGGGAGGAAAGATGATGCTTGTAGAAGAAGCCTCATTTCTCAGACTTTTTTTTACAGTATTTTCTAAACTCACAGATAGATGGCTCTATAGGAAATAACTTGCCTGTCCAATTCAATGTGGCTAACAAAAACCCATGGAAGACTCGCTTTTTAAATAAATAAATAAATAAATAAATAAATAAATAAATAAATAAATAAATAAAACACCCATTGCCTGGCTGTTGAGAAGAGGCAGGAGGACAGGGGACTTGGTGGCAGGACAGCAGGTGGAGGGAGTCTGAGGACAGGATGGCCGAGGATGAACTTAAATTCCTGCTTGCATATTCAATCAAAACAACACATACAAAATATGTTTTATTGGATCGATTTTGAAAACAGACAACATATAAAAATCATTTTGGTTGATAAGTTCGTTCAGATTCCAGAGTTGTGATTGCCTCCTGTCTTTAAACCTCAGCCAAGGAGAAACCTTGGCAGACAATAATAAACGTGAGTCTTTACCACACAAAGGGGAGGGGTAGGTGGTTAAACTCCATCTCCTTGCAACAGGCCTGATGGCTAAAATGCCCATAAATATCCACAAAATCTGTATGTGTATAGTCTGGAATATTTTATGTCCTAACAGCAAGTGTGACCCAAGGGAAAATTGTAAACTACCAGTCAGCAGCAATTAGGTTTAGTGGTCAGTACTGACACCCCCGTTCCCAACCTGAGAGTCCACAGATTGAATTGATAACTACTATTCCCATTGCAGACATCTGAGATACGGAAAAGAGCATTTAAAGAACATATACTGTTTATCTTATGAGCTAAAGAAGCTACCGTAATTAATTACTTTGCCTGGATCAATAGTCTCGTGTGTGCACTAAGTGTACTACCCAGAACCTAACCATCAGCTAAATCAACCATGGCGTTCCATCTGCTAACACCCCTTAGTCAATTCGTGCATATTATTCAACACATACGTAGATGTTATTTTCTACTAGAACTTCTCAAAGGAATTTGAATATTTCTGTCATTCTCTTAGAAGGATGAAATTAAAACATCATTTTCACACAGAACTTCCAAATCACAAGCCATCAAAAACACAACTGTAGTTATAGTTCAGATTTCCACCTGGAAGGGAACTACCACTGAGGCTCAGCTGAGCTTGGAAGGTCTCTTCTCCTGCCAGCAGCTTATGTCTTGAGATTCCATAAACAAAACTTCCAAGACTAACAGGATCTTGAAAGTGCCATGGGTAGAGTCAGGAGAAGCCTTCTGTTTCTCTCAGGAGCCTCTCTTAGCTAGACTGTCAGAAAACTATGAAGAGAATAGGGGTTCAAGGTAGCCAGCAAGCTGTCAGACCTGGATGGAGACGCAGAAAGGACCCAACATGGTACCAAAGCCTGTTGTCTCAGATGACATTCTGAGTCCCATGCACTGCTACTTCTGTAAGCATGGGGGATAAACATCCTTAAAAAATCCAACCTTGCCTGACCCCCATCTCTCTCCCTCCACTGTGAAGCAGGAAACATTCCATTTGCTCAAGAGGCAGTCTGCTCATCCCAAAGCAGCCTTCCCCAGAAACCATGACACTCCCCGGGGAGGCCATTCCGGACTCAAGTCCAGCTGCTTCCCAAAGTCTGTGGTACATGAGCCCTGCCCACCACAGACCACCGTCTGTTTATTTTCAGCCTGAAGACATACCTCCATTGCAAATCCATGGCACAAGACCCTATTGCAAATATCTAGAAAGAAGTTTTAAAAATATACATTTTATAAATTCAAGTGAAATCCAGGTAGAGACAACTTGGTGGTGATCAGCGAGTCCCTCCTATCCGCCCCATTTCTGACACTAGACAGAGGTTAAGGCACCAGGGAGTGGTTAGCAGGTGGGTTCCTAGATCTTGGGAGGAAGCCTGGAAGAGAAATGCCAAGCCTTATGCAAGAGAAGGCTGCTCCAGCCTGGCTTTTCTCTTCAGCCAAACACTAAAGGCCTTCGTATCTGGATATTCGTGAAGGCGGAACCTCACCTGTGGTGGGACAAAGCTTTCACAGTAATTCTCTCAGGAGGACATATTCCCAGGCCCATTTCTGGTGGTCTACTCTCCCAAGACATCTTGTTAGGAGCATCATCCAGTCTGGCAGGATGGGGAAAGCCCAGAGTCGAGCAGATGAGGCTGGAAGTTGGGTGAACAGTGGACAACTGGGTTTGTGTGGCATGAGGAACTGGTCCCAGACACCAGAAATGGAGAGGCTTATGTATCCCGCCCTAAGACATTCAGATTAGGCCTAAGCCCTAAAGAAAATAAGACAGTATTGTCCAAAGGAGGGGCTCCTTGCTGATCTACTGGGGGAGCAAGGTGTCCTCATCCTGGCCGCAAAGCAGGAGTGGGAAAGCCCTCAGCTGAGGGAAGCAGAGTTCAGCTCCAAGTCCTCCCGGCTGCCACCTGCCACCTTGTCCGGTTCGGCAGGGCTGTCTGGGATGCTGGGCTCACTGGAGCACTGCCGGTGGGGTGAGGGGAAGCTGGGTGGCAGGAGCAGGTCCTTGTCCTCACTGTCGGCCTCCTCCCCCAAGCCTGAGTGCATCATGGTTGCCATGGCCAGCAGCTGGATGTCCGAGTGGGCATTGGCCACCGTGTGCCGCCGGACGCTGCCACACTTCTCCAGGTAGGCCTCCCCCTCCTGCTCCGTGAGTGGGGTCAGGGCCATCTCATTCAGTGGCCGGCTGACGGTGGTCATCAGAGAGGCATAGTTGAAGAGTGTTACCTTGGGCCGGACCCTGGAATGCCGCCTGGCTGCAAGAGGAAAAACATAATAATAATAAACATATTAATGGCTGTGACTGGGAAGAGGCTTGCAGTGACCAGAAGTGACCTATCAGAGGAAGGAAGAGGGAAGGAAGTATGACCCCCGCAGAAGTGCCAAGGACATGGCCACCTACACGTTTATGCTAGATCCCGACCCTGCACGACCCTCTCCCTGGAGAAGGTGGGGATTCCCAGATGAACAAGAGCTCCTTTCCTGCTCTTGCCCGACGATTCCATTTCAACCATCTCCTCTGAACACCTGAGCTAGGTCTTCAGGATGTGGCATCTGGAGTGACAAGAGATGGCGGCGTGACAGAAGCCTCAGATGCAGGGGTAGTGAGGACAACCTCAGCTATTGAAATCATGGCCCTCAGCTGCCAGCAGGCCAATGAGCTGAGGCACGAGTTCAAGTAAGTCCCCTCTCCTGACTTCAAACAGCCTCAGCATCTTCAGAAACAGGCTGGGCTCCAGGGGTGGCCCCAAAGAGACAGACGCAGCGAGGAGGGCCACACATGTTTATCAAATGGCTCTTTTTGGACCATGTTCCCACATTCCAGAAACTGTGCTAAAGCTGAACACACATCAGAACTGGTAGTACAGACCTGTAATCCTAACCTCGGGAGGCTAAGGCAGGAGGATGGCAAGTTCAAGGACTATCTGGGCTACAGAGCAAGTTCTGAGCAACTTAGTGAGGCCCTCTCTGAAAATACAAAGTAAAAACAGGGCTGGGTGTGTAGCTCAATGGCAGAGCACTTGACACAATGTCTTAAGATCATAAAAATTAAAAAGCAACAGCTTTGGCGGGAGAGATGGCTCAGCGGTCAAGGCCTAAGAACCTGGATTCAATTCCCCAGGACCCACGTAAAGCCAGCTGCACAAAGTGTTACATGCATCTGGAGTTCGTTTGCAGCAGCTGGAGGCCCTATTCGCTCTGTCTGTATCTCTTCTCTCCCTCTCTGCTTGCAAATAAATATATTTTTCAAAGAAACAGCTTAATATGAATCCCAGAGTCCTCCTAGAAACTGACCCTAAATTATGGCTTATTAATGTTATTAGCCTCTCCTTTAAAAGAAGAAAATAACTGGAGAGATGGCTCAATGGTTAAAAGTGCTTGCTTGCAAAGCCTGCCAGCCCTGGATTGATTCCCCAGTGGGTGAGGAAAAGTATCTGGGGACAATAAGGGAACTTGCCAAGGAGATCAACATTGGAGATGAGTGAGTGGAGAGGGACAGCACTCTGAATGATGAGGAGGCTTCTAGAAGCTCCCTAGTGGTGCTCCCTCGGGTCACAGTACGGCCAGAACATGAAGTCCACGAACAGTGGAGCTATGCCCACACAGGCAGGGCAAGCATGTCCCATGATGCCCCATGGAAGAGTCTGAGGTGGTACAGACGGGCCTTGGGGCGGGCAGGAAGGAGCCTGGCCACCCTGAGGAATGCCCAGGGAGCCTCCACAAGCAGATGGAGACACAGTTTGGAAGCCCAGGAAAGACATTCCTATCAAAGACAGAGACCTGGGTATTTTCAAATAACATTTAAGAATGATGGAGGGCTGGAGCGATGGCTCAGCGGTTAAGGCACTTGCCTCCAGTACCTAAGGCTCCAGGTTCAATTCCCCAGGACCCACATAAGCCAGACCCACAAGGTGGTGGCCCTGGTGCTCTCTCTCTCTCTCTCTCTCTCTCTCTCTCTCTCTCTCTCTCTCTCCTTGAAAAAATGAATAAAATATTTTTTTAAAAGAATGATGGAGAATTGTCACGGTATGGTATTTACTGACAAAAACAGAATATAAGGACTACTCTTAAAGTTTTTCTTTTTTAAACAAAACAGGTTATACTGGGTTAGGGTTAGGGTTACACAACATGAAAACATCAATAATAGTTATATAGAGGCAAAGGAGTTACTAATGATTTTTCAAGTTCCTTTCTTATCCTCTTTCTGATGTTTATCAAATTGTATTCCATATGCATGACTTTTAAAAAATATTTATTTATCTGCAAGGAAAGAGAGAGTGGGTGAGTCAGGGCCTCTTGCCACTGCAAACGAACTCCAGTCCCATGTGCCACACTGTGCACCTGGCTTGGCGCGGGTAGAAGGGAATCCAAACCAGGCTGTCAGGCTTTGCAAGCAAGTTCCTTTGACCATGGAGCCATCGCTCCAGCCCCACACTTTTCTTTTGTAATAACAAGAAAACATTTTGGAATTTGAAAATTATAAGTACCTGAACCTTGGTAATGGCCTCAAAATGAACGTGAACTCTCAAAATGTAGACAGGGAGGTCAAAGACTAAGTTATTCATACGTATGCCTGGGGGAGGTGGATGAAGTGAGGGGGCCTAAAACCACAATGACAATCCTAACAGGTAGCACAAATGAACTCCTGTGAGCACCTTGTGTCTATGAACTAACTACATCCTGCCAACCAGGACTGGGGAGATTGGCTCAGAGGTTCTAAGTGATTGCTCTGCAAGCCTCAGGTTCCGAGTTTGGATCCCCAGAACCCAGACCTGTGAAGCCAGGCTAATAGCACATGATTCTATAATCCCAGTGTACCTACAACAATGGGAGATTCCCGACTCAGGAACAAAACCAACAAAAAGGTGGAACGCATGATACTCAAGGCTGTCCTCTGGTCTGCACGTACACGAACACACACACACACACACACACACACACACACACACACACCACAGAGCCAGGGAGAAGATTCAAAAAGGAGAAAGAGTATTAACAACATCACCCGCTTCCTAGTAACTCTCACCTGCCCTGCTTCACTCGGACACAGGCTTGCCAGTCTGGAGCCCTACAGTCTAGGACCAGATGAGGAGGCTGCATTCCTCAGCCCCAAGCACCCCATCTGTCTTGTTCCAGATGGCTGAGGCAGTCGAATGGTCTCAGCCTGGCAAAGGAGTCCCCAGCAAGTCTGGCCTGGGAGAGAGCATGGCGGAGATGCCAGGAGCAGGTGCGGAGGGCCAAGAAGCAGATGACGCCTCTTCCTTTTCAACCAGGGCATAGTTCTCCCGAGCCATCACCTGCCTCTGCTTTCTTCCTGGGCTCCTCGAAGATCTCCTCTCCTAGCAAGGTGGCGGTCTTCCCACCACCGTGACAGAACAGGACACGCACTCTTGGGGGGCATCGGGGACCTCCCTGGCCATCATCTCTCTGAAAGGTACCCCACCTCTAGCACTGAAATTTTTCTAGTAACAAAGGACAGGAGAAAGCTAGTTTCTTTTAGGCCATTTCAGTTAGAGCTCCAGCTCCAGAGAGAACCAGGAGATGCCACTCCACACGCCATCTTGCCTGGCACAAGAGTAACTCTTGGCAGAACTGGAACTCATGCCTGACTGATCCACAGCACGCCCTCCTGCCCACAGTCTAGCATGGGCTCACCATGGGGATCTGCCCTCGAAATCTGCAAACCAATGGGGTCTTCATCTTGTATGCCTGAATCTACCACTATAAAAGCTGTGTTCTTCCTCTCTCTCCCTCTCTCAGCATGACTCTCAGAAGTGTGTGTGTCCGTGTGTGTTTCCAGCTTTATCTATGCTTGGATCGGTGTGAGTTTGGCATAACCCTGTCTCTTAAACTTTTCTGCTTGCCTGATTTGTAGTTTGGGATAACTCCTCACTTTAATTACATGCATAATTTTCCTCTGATCTCGAATCCACCACGTGTGTATTTCCCTTACACTCCAGACCTACCACGTGGGTGCTTTCTCTATCTCTAGGTCTGGTACCTGTTCTTGTCTAAACTTGGGGTGACCATGGGTGCAACTTTTTCCTCAAGATCTTTCATCTGGATGACTTGGTCTCTGTTTGAAGCTTTCTCGGCTCGCTCTCGTAACTTCCCTCCATGGGAAAAAGCGCATAGCAGATGCCGTGGGGTGTGTACTCCTGTCTCCCTACGTATACATCTAAGTTTTGCCTTCCACGTGCTTTCGGCTCTACTCCAGTGTTTCTTTAAAAGGCTCAGTTGCTTTGAAATGAGCTTTATGAATGACTTTGCACATGCTTGTGGCTCTGCTCGAGTTCTCCCTAAAAACCTCAATTTGTCTAAAATGAAGCCTCCCTTCCTAGATCCCAAGCATCCTTAAATAAACCCCACAATTTATGATTTCTCCCTAAATAAACCCAATAATTCATCATTTAATCCTTCTTGAGTTCATCTTTATCAATTCTTTGTTAAAGGCAGAACAGAACCCAAACTTGGGGTTCATAAATCTGGGGGACTTCTGAACCCCTAAATCCTGCATCAACAATCTATGGCTTCTGGGCACAACATTATCCACCTCCACAGGGAACTTCTGCCCAAATACTCTTTAAACATACGTATTATTAGTTAGCTAAGAAGGTTTCCATATGGCTTATTCATACACTTGAATTTATCCCCTCCCCTTAGGACACACGCTCTCTAAAGGGACATCATTGCACTGTGTGTGGTCGCTTCGCTGCTTCAGCCTGACCCTCACCTTCCAGAGTTCACGCCCTGGATGGGCCTCAGTGAAATCTGCCCATGTCTACCTTCAAAGACCAACAGCAGCTCCCATCACTGGACATGCGTCCAGTGTGCGTGTGCACACGTGTGTGTAAATACATGAATAAATAATGCTGGGAGAGAAATCCTAAGACAGGGCTAAATTTATAACTCCCCTGGCTCAGAACCCCATGGGAACTCTTTGGAAGGTCACAATGAGATTTTTTCAGAAACCCATGACAGGGGAAGTTCAGGCTGGCCGTTGAGCTTGGCTGCCTGTAAAGTTAAGACTCACTACACTGGTGACAGGGGGGTTGCACTTGAAAGTTCAGAGGTCCCTGGGCAGAGCACAGATGACAAAAATTGTGGACCCTCTCATGGGTATAGACTGGATTCATGGCAAATTTGCCCGATCAAGAATTTCAGGTAAAATAAATTAAAAATAAAGAATTTCAGGTAGAGTGTTTTAGTATAGTATAGACCTGAAGATCATGGAAAAATGTGGGGGTCCCCAGCACCCAACATATTGGGAAAAAGAAATGGTAAAAATGGTTGCATTAGAAAAGTATATCCCAGCTGGAGAGATGGCTCAGCGGTTAAGGCACTTGCCTCCAGTGCCTAAGGCCCCGAGTTCAATTCCCCAGGACCCACATAAGCCAGACCCACAAGGTGGTGGCCCTGGTGCGCGCTCTCTCTCTCTCTCTCTCTCTCTTTCTATCTCTCTGCTTGAAAATGAATAAATAAAACATTAAAAAAAAAGTATATCCCTTCAAGTTTGATAGTGAATACAGAACTGAAAGTGGTTAAACCACTGAAAAGAACCGAGTCCCTGAAGCTGCACGGGGACCCCCAAGAGAAGAGAACATGTCTGACCAGAGCCTCAGGAGCGCTGGGGATTAGCAGTGCCTGAGTGTTGCAGGCAGCTCACGCTGCTGGGATGAACTTCCAAACCAGGCACAGTTTATGTGAGGAAGAAGGGATTTATGTGACGCTTACAGATGCCACAGAGGATCACCACCAGCAACGCCCAAAACAAGCACATTCCGGCAGCCAAACCAGGCAGAGCTCAGGCTGCTCTCTGCACACCTTAGGCTGGAATTCCCGATCTGCTCCCAGTAGCACCTTAGGGCTGGACCTTAGAATCCACCCACAGTGACACCTCCAGCAGCCAGGATGCTGGAGACAAGCGTTTAATAAAACCTCTGAATCTGCTCGGGAGATAGCCATTCAAACTACCACACCAAGGAACAGGAAGCAAAGTCCTGATGCCACAGCAACTTCACAGTCAATGTGCAAACTGTTAATTAAAAGAACATGTTTTTGATGAAACATTTTAATTTAAAAAGGCCCTGGGCTGGAGAAGTGGCTCAGTGGTTAAGGCGCTGGTTTGTAAAGCAGAAGGACCTGAGTTCCATTCCTCAGTATCCACAGAAAGTTCATTTGTAGTGGCTGGAGGCCTTGCCCCCTTCTCTCAAATAAATAAATAAATAAGATTTTTTTAAAGGCTCTGATCCAGTCAAGTTAACAATGAGATTAACCATCACAGACCCACAACATGGGTTTCCCTCCAAGCAACCCAAAGTGCTAAGAGAAATGAATTCTATTTAAGGGAATTATTTTTTTTCTAAATATTTTATTTATTCATTTTCAAGCAGAGAGATACAGAGAGAGAGAGAGAGAGAGTGAGAGAGAGAGAGAGAGCGCACACCAGGGCCACCACCTTGTGGGTCTGGCTTATGTGGGTCCTGGGGAATTGAACCGGGGGCCTTTGGCACTGAAGGCAAGTGCCTTAACCCCTGAGCCATCTCTCCAGCCCTAAGGGAATTATTTTGAAGTATGGTTCTGTAACTGGATCCTTACTGCTCTGAACTTCCCTGGTGCTTCTGTTTACTAAGTATTAATTTTTATGATCCTAACGGTAACACATGGGTACCGTGAGAACACGAGAACCTTAGAGAAACGTGGCCTTGGAGAGGACACATACTTGACATTCGGTCTCCCATCCCATCTCCAGGACACCAGCCTCCTGCTTAGCACCTTTGGGAGGTGGTCTGCCCACACGAGACACTGCGCCGCATGAATTCCTCCTGCCACCTACAAAGCCTAAATATCCTCCAGAGGAACTGACTTTTGCATCTCAGAATGGATGCCACTGAGCCCTAGAGAGTGGTGGCTCTCTTCCTCTGAGCAAGTACTTTCCCCAAAGTAACTTCAATGGAGTGTTTTCAAGTCTCTTCATCAGCTATACCATTTAGGTTAAAAAACAAAAACTTGTAAAAAAAATACTCTTATTTTATCCAAAAGAATGTGTACAGGAGAAGGCTCAAACATGTAGTTCACCAGATAGTACAAGGATGTGAGAAGTGTTAAAAATACAATCCACTGGGCACCCACAGATAATCCTGGGAGACTGGCAGCCAGATTTTACTCACATGCCTGAGGCCCTCACTCCAAGCTCCTTTTCATCTTAGAAGATGCTTTTACTAGAATGAGAGGGGCTCCCCCTTGTAATGCCTCAGAGGTGGTTAAGCTATTACTCACTGAAAGCATCCCTCGATTTGCTCTTCCCAAGAGCTTTTGCAGCAACAAGGGACCTGCCTTTAAGGCAGCGGTTACTCAGGAACTGGCCAAGGCACTGGATGTTCAGTTCCATTTACTCTGTGCCTGGCGGCCTCAGTCCTCAGGAAAGAAGAGAAAGCTAATGAGCCCTTAAGAGACTCTAAAGAAGCTCACCCAGGAAAAAATCCCCCTGGACCAGGTTGCTACCACTATCCTTGACGAGGCTTAGAAACACCCTACTCACTGGGGCCCAACCCCCTTGAAGCTTTATATGGCAGACACTTTATTATCAATGTGTGGGAGACTAGCGTCCATGTCACTCACCTGACAAAATTACAACCAATGTCGTCAGAGGTACAAACTGGGCTTTCCTGAAAGAACCAAAGGGAACCCCCTAAACTTTTTCTGCCTGGGAGACTTAGTTCTGGCTAAGATCCCAGATCCTAACAAGAGCCTTGCTCCCCTCTCTGGGAAGGACCATATGTGGTTACTTTAGTTATGCCTAGGGCGCTGTGAGGGGTAGGACCGACTTGTGGATACACCGTATTCACCTCAAGCTGTGGACTGCTCCAGACCTTCCTGGAGACTCCACAGACACTGCAGACCAAAGAGCTGAAGGTCATGACTCCAGGACCTCAAGCTGCTCCTCATACGCCAGCAAGCTCAGACCTAAGGTAAGTTTCCACCTCTGCTCCTCAAGGTGCTTGAGCAAGACCAATGCTAGCCCCCGTCTTTGGTAGCGCATTGGCCATTATCCTCCTAAATTTTCCAATCTTAGTTTCACATGTCTTAATAAGCTGGTCCCTTACCACTTCTAACAGACCATCTTTACCTCACAATATTAAACATCTCATACCTCAAGATGGACTTCAATCTTTATGTTACAGTTCCAAATGTCCAAAATACAAAGAGACACCCAGAAGCTGACCAGCAGACCAGAATGTTCTATCATGGGCCCTCCCCTCCAGAGTAACCCTGACTGCTGTGTCCTAACATATCCCCTTATCAGCACAAAGCAGTTAAGAGCGGTCATCACCCTATTCCCTTAACAGCAGTTAGGGTGGCTTTTGTGGGTGGGGACCTGAAACACTATAGGAGGTAGACTGTTTCCTGGGCCAGGCAGACAGATAGGGAGGAAGGGCCCTTGGTAGGTAAACTATATTCTAACCCAAGATGGTGAAGGGGGTGACTCTACTTCCCTCTTCCGGTCCTGGGTGAATTTTCCCCCTGGTGGGCTGGCTTGGTGGGGCTTCTGAGACCTGTACAGTTACTGGATTCACCATGGAAAAAAGCATGCATTTGCTGCCCTCAACAAGGGACCAAGCTGGATGGGCGGCCTTCCCCCATTCAATAAAAGTTCAGTTCCCTATACCCACCATGTCGGAAGAGGGGGCAGAAAGATTGTAAGAGCCAATGTGGGAGGGAATATCCAGAGGCATTGCCCCCCCCAATGAATGACTACTGCTGGCAAAACTCATAACCCTCAGCCCTATGGAGCATACCAGCAATCCCTCTAAGGGGGGCCCTCAGTGGAATGGGAGCAGGGAGGAGGGAAATGGTGGTACCAACACAAGATTTGTCCATACAAAGTTTCTACTTCATAATAATAAAAAGTTCACTTCCCATTGGGACTGTTGGATCTTTAGTCTTCTGGAAATCTCCTTCCTAGAGGAGCCTGTTCTTTCTGCTTTTACCCCCCTACTGTAAAATAAACAAACTTTATTCTTTCAAGCACATTCTTGCCTCTTAAGTTTTTTTTAAAAAAATATTTTATTTATGAGAGAGAGAGAGAGAGAGAGAGAGAGAGAGAGAGAGAGAGAGAATGGGCACAACAGGGCCTCTAGCCACTGCAAATGAACTCCAGACACATGCGCCCTCTTGTACATCTGACTTTACATGGGCACTGGGGAATCGAACTCAGGTCACTCTGCATTGCAGGCAAACACCTTAACCGCTAAGCCATCTCTTCAGTCCTTAAGTTGTTTTTTTTTTTTTTTTGTCTCTTAATTTTTTTACTTGGCAGAGAAATCAAGCCCATCACCCCTTGATGTTATCAGACCCAAAAGTTGGGGTGCATAGGCCTGGGATCACCCACATCTTTATGGAATTTAATTCCTCCCTAGACCCAAATCCTGTATCACTGAGAGGTGTGTCCAAAGATTAGAATTAAAGCAGAGAGCAGAACTTCTATAGTTAGCAGACTCCTAGTGCGAATCATGTGAGTTGGGGACCGCTCTGATTGGTGAAGGGCCATATGGGAAGCAGTACCCTTAATGTTAGATTGGATACATGCTTAAACAGTACTAAAGTCTGGGGCTGTTGTACTTGCAGGTATTGGCCAGGATGTATAGTCCAGGAAGAGGCAAAAGCTGGAGCAAAGGCTGGGCCTGAGAGGCTGCAGGAGATGTTGAGGGAATGAGGACTCAATTTGTGTGGCTGGCCCACACAGAGATACCACGTGGTATCTCTGGGGGAAAACACGAGACCTAGGGAGGTTTTTCCTGGTTCCCATCCTATTGGAATGAGCCCAGGGAAGATGTCTCTGAGGCATCATTCATTCCTCACTAGAGTTAAGGCCTTAAGAGGGTTCTGCTTTACAGCCAGGAAATTGACAAGACAGGACAACCTGGCGTGGCTGAGCAGGGCTGAGAGCTGAAGTCAGAAGGAGAGAGACCAGCCAGGGACAAAGAAGGAGGTCCCACACCTGCCCCAGCCTTCAACAAACACTTCTGGAGTTGCACCATGCAAAATGCTGTACGAGCTGCTGAGCTGAAGAGACACATGAACTTGAGGGAGGCCTGTAGTGGTGGATGTGAGTCTAGGGCCCAGGACAGCAAAGTGCACTGGGTACCCATCATGCACTGGCTGTTACACCAACACATCATCTGACATTTTCATGACTTGTGACAAAACCAGGAGCCTGTGGTAGATCTCCAGCTGTGACCTTCACATGAGAATGACTGGAAAAGGGTCATGTGGAAGCTGCCAGGGCAGAGTTACCGAGAGCACCCTAGAAATTCAGAGGAGGGAAGAAGTCTTGAATAGGGAACAATTCAAGTGCTCATCAAAAACTGAACCCAGGGTTGGAGAGATGACTTAGTGGTTAAGGCGTTTGCCTGCTAAGCAGGAGGACCCGCGTTCGATTCCCTGTACCCACTTAAAGCCAAAAGCACAAGATGGCACATGAGTCTGGAGGCCCTGGTAGGCCCATTCTCTCTCTCTCTCTCTCTCTCTCTCTCTCTCTCTCTCTCCCTCTTTCTCTCTCTCATTCTCTCAAATGAATAAATTAAATAAACTGAACCCAGACTGACAGACCACTCACTCACTAACAGGACAGAAGTCTATGCTAGGTTCTAGGGAACAAAAAAGCATGTGTTCCCCACTCTTGCAAATTTTACAGTCTAAGGGGAAGACAAACAGCCTTGGTGACACAGGTGACACGGGTTTGGCGTGCAGGTGTCAGAACAGGGAGCTGGAAAGGACATCAAGATCAGTGTATGAAAGGAGGTGAGGATGGCAACTGGAAGCCTGGGAACCTTCCCATTGCTGGTCACAGGCAACAACTGAGCATGTGCAAGAAAAACGCGAGATCTGTGAGGAGAGGTGGGTGCTATGTAAATGAGCCGCAAAAGACAAGGTCCAGGGCTTTTGGGTGCATATCTTTCTCAGCTCACTAGCCCACTCCCGTTCTCTCCGGATTGCTTTCCTTATTCTTAATAATCTGTTTCTATGACCTTCGATGCATGTCTGCTGCAATTCTTTATCTTGCACTACAAGGACTTGGAAATTTTGGCAGGTGCCTCACCCCACCCCTCCTAGTTCAGAACAACCTTGTAACTGGAAAGATTCTGCACCTGACTGGAGCTCCCGTAACAGAAGGGAGCAGCCTGGCTCAGTCCTCAGGACAGTTTCTTCTTCCAGTCATTCCCCCACGACCCCCAATAAAGGCTATGGGCCTGTGTTCACAACGGAGGACACAACAGAGCTCTGCAGCTGAGAGAAATTAGGAAACTCATCCCAGGCCACACAACTGAGCCCCTGTGGTTTCCTATGTCCACGCTGCCTCCTCTCTCCCCCTGCAATGGCTCAGAGAAGAGGCCCAGGATCTTCCTTCTGCTTTCTGGAAGAATGTTTTGATTCTCAAGACTGGGTGTGGGCAAAGCCAAGACCACAGGGGCCTCATGGCTGTGTCAAATTCCCTGGCAGACACTACTTCCTTACTGAGCTGCCAGACTCCAGAGCAAACCTTCAGACAAGTATGTCAGCTGAGCCTTAGCCCATCAGGGTCAATCCCCGCTGAGCCCCTTGGGAGGCCTGAAAACCAAAGACCAGGCCTGGGCTGACAGGCAGCTCCCACACTTGGTCTCATTCCCATCTCCCTCTCTTCTTTGTACCAGAGAAAGCAGGAGCCTGTCTTCTGGAGAAGGGGAATGGAGTCTCCCACAGAGGGACGATGTAGCAATACCTAGGCACATCCTGAGTGTCAATGTTGGGTTTTCCTTGCAGTGGTACCTGCAGGAAAAGGTTGGCTGGGCCACTTTTGCTGTTGGCACCCCTGCCAGGCCACTCCCTCTTTTCCTTGCCTTTCACAAGATGGTGCCTAGAGAGCCTTTGTTCCATCCTCACTCATAGGCAGTCAGCTCAGCCAGGCATTCATGCCCCTGGGAGCCAGCAATGGCAGCTCCTTTCAGACCCCAAGTGAAGCAAAGCCTGCTTGAGGGCTGGCTTCCAAGCCTTTGATCTTGCAGGCTTCCAGAATGCAGGCATTGTGACCTCTGCCTTCTAAACCCATTGTAGAGTCCTGCTTCAGACCCCAGGCCCCGCACCTGAAAAGCCCAGAATGCCTACTTGTCATGCAGAGAAGTGACAGTGTCCCACTGCAGGGCCCTGGCTGTGGAGAGAGGACACAATGGAGGGAGGTTGTGAGAGGCCAGGGCTTTTGTGTAGGAGAAATCCAAGTCACTAAGTCTTTGCCAAGAGGGAAGGCCCAGGTAAGGCCCAGGAAACCCAGTGCAGGACAGATACATGAAGAGCTGAGAAGGGAGAAGGGAGGCCTGCCTCAGATAGATCCAGGATTTTGGCTTCAATGTTTCCACCTGACTCCCCACTATACTAGCACACTAACAAAGTGTAGCTTTGGGGCTTAAAAGAAAGTTCAGTCACTCAAGTGCTTGCCTTGCAAGTATGATGACCTAAATTCAGAACCCAGGTAAAGCTGGGCATGGTGGCATGTGTTTGTAATTCCAGCAGAGGAAGTGGAAACAGAAGGATCCCTGCCAGTTCAGCCTAAATGGTGAGCTCCAAGCCAGTCAAAGAGACTGTCTTAAAATAAAGAAATAAACAATTTCTCCAGGGCCGGAGAAATTGATCAGTGGTTAAAGGCATTTGCTTGCAAAGCCTGATGGTCTGAGTTCCATTCCCCAGTATTCATGTAAAGCCAGAAGCACAAAGTGGTACACACATCTGAAGTTGCATGGGAGGATGGCCTGGTGTGCCCATTCTGAGGAACAACACCCATGGTTGTCGTCTGGTTTCCATATGGACACACATACACACACACACACACACACACACACACACACACACACACACACTTTTTTAAGTGTTGCTTTAGAGGGAAAGGCATATTCAACATACATACACACGTCCATTGTGAGGCCTCAGGCCAGACCCCTCATCTGTTCTTAGCCTGCAACAAGAAGACTGTCTCGGACTTCCCAGAAGCCATAGGTTGTTACAGGCAAACCTCATTGCCAAGAATGAGATACCTCCCAATGAGTTATTGTTGGTCAGGGAGGCCCACAACCCCCCCCAGACAATACAGTCTATTCTAATGTTCTTGGTTGCCCCCATCCAGAACTAGATGGTTAGACTCTATTGATGAAGATACTACATGTTTTCATTTCCACAGAACTGAGAAATCAAGCCGGAAGCCTGGAAAGTGCTGTGCAGGCTTCTGGGGGAGAAAAGTCAACAGGCTTAACCAGTAGTGGATCTTATGGGCCACACAAGCAGCCAGCCAGGCAAGATATGTCCACTGGTGCAATAGTGGCATGATTGTAATGTGGTAACCAACTGCTCTCTGATTGGATCTGAGGCCTGCTCCATGAGAGGGAATTCAGGTCTGGCACTGAAAACCTAATCAAAAGCATTTATCATGGTACTGGTTCTACACCCACACACTTGGCTATCTAGCTACTATCTGCCATTCATTTGCCTTCCAGAAGTTAAAGCCCTAGAATATTCCTTTGTCTTGACACCTCTCTAAACAATTTACTATTCTTTATTAAAGCCATTATTATGTAAGTATGAATTCAAAGCCACCTATTCAAAAGTTATTTGTTCGCTGGATGTCTCCCAGCATATAGGAATGCACATTTCAATATACATATTTGTTTTTCTCTTATTAATCTGTTATGGAGATCTGTCCCAACTAAGAGCTTATGAAGGTTGAAAAACAAATATTATTTTTGTTCCCTTATGCTGGCATCAGGCCCTGACCATGTTAGAGTCCTGCTGGGAGTCTTGATGTCTCTAGTTTTCACACTCCTGAAATGATGTGAGCTGATCCAGTAGCAGTAATGAAGGTGGGTACCACAAGACTGTAGCAATATGGTGCCTGGCTCAGAGCCAGAGAGGGCATGAGGCTATGTTCCTCCAGGATCCCCACATTTCAGCTAGAGAGCGGGCAGACAGCAGGCTGGAGCCAGCACCCTCCAATCTGTGGTAGCTGCGGTTAGCTGCTGTCTCCAGAGAAGCTCTGGTCACAGGCATGTAGGGCGAGGACCAGGGAAGGCCAGGCACTCTCTGGAAGCTGCTCTTTCTTCCTGGCTTTGAAACTCAGTTGTAACCACCTTGGAGAGGGATGAGGGCCCAAAGTTCCAAATCTATGACTGCGGGCTGCCCTGGCCTCAGGGTTCAGCTGCTTGCCATCCATCTAAAAAGCACTGTCTAGTGGGCTGTGGTCTCACTGGGAGAAGCAGATCTGATTCACCTCTGACTTATCCAAGAAGGCAACACAGGGCCTGATACAACCACTGGAAGAAGCCCCAGAAGGATTCGTCCCCAAATCCAAAAACCCTTTCCTTGTGGTAAAAGTCCGGAAGCACCTACAGAAGTGGCATGGGAATACGCAGCTAGGTGAGATCCAGCTGTGCAGTGATGTGTTGGCTTCACACAGTGAGCTGCTATCAAGGGGCAGGGGATGGAAGGCAGTTTCTGGAATCAGATATAGAAAAATCAATGTCCTAGGCATATGAGAAAGATGAAAGCCCTGATCAAAGATGTGCATGACACAGCACCACGACAGAGGCCAAGAACTGGCCCTGATGTGGGGAGGTTACTGCCACCAGGACTGGGAATGAGGGTGAGTAACATGCCCAGATTTGCACTGACCCACATCTGAGCAAAGTACTCAACATTCAACTCGTGCCCAAAGTACCCCAAAGTGGGTGATCTTATCTCCAAGCCTCCCAGTGCCTTGAGATCCCTGCCCCTTACCCAGTGAGTAGGTGGGGCCTGAGCAGCCGCGGTCCCCGCTGAGGCCAAGAAAGGGAGAAACCACTTGCTTCACCAGCTCCTCCAGCTGCAAAAAGCCCTTGCTTGGACCTGTGGGCTCGTGAACACTCTGCAAACACAGTCAAGGCAGACAAAGGTCATTGAACAAGGTCACAGCAGCAGGCACGTGTCAACATGTCCCACCAACCCTCGGCTGTGTACAAAGCAGCCTCGAAGTGGGTAGAATGAGGGAAACTGAGGCTTGAAGCACTGGTCACTTATCACAAATCACACTGATGAGACCATGAGCCTCTCCTACTGGGTTCCAGCAAGGGATTATGAGTGGCGGAGTCCTAGTTTCAAGAGTGAGGTGTGACCGGGCCCTTCACACAAGCATACCCATGTACTCACACGAAGCCCTCCCAAAAACCTGGAATGAAGGAAGCAGCCCACTGGCTCCCCTCAACTGATGGGAAATAAAGACCAGAAAGTTTAAGTAACTTTCCTAGAGCAAGACAGCCAGGAAATGGCAAATGCCCTAGACGAGAACCCAAATCTGTCTGGCTGTGAACCTATCTTAATAAGTGATGACCACTTGCTACCAGGTTAGAAAAAGGAAAAAAAAAGAGAGCATGAAAACGTTCAGAAAGAAGAATCATTTGAGGAAACATACTTTCAGCAGCTCAGCATGGCAGGAGTCCTCTAAGCTCAGCCCTGGCTAAACTGCCTGTTGCAGTCAGCTTTCTAGTTGCTGCACAGAAAGAATCCAAACAAAAGTGGCTTGTAGAGGAATGGGTTTATTTGGCTTACGGACTCGAGGGGAGACTCCATCCTGGCAGGGAATACGATGGCATGAGCAGAGGGCTGGACATCACCTCTGCCACAGCACTGCAAACAGCGGCAGGAAGGTGTGCCAAACACTGGCTAGGGGAAGCTGGCTTATAACCCCAAAAGCTCGCCCCCAACAACACAGCTTCATCGAGGTTGTAAAACCCAAACTGCCATCAGCTGAGGATCTATCTATCAGAACACATTCAATTGTT
>PVHP010009009.1:0-28488 GCA_004024765.1 Zapus hudsonius
ACACAAGCAAAATAGGCAGGGGGAAGAAAGAGAGAGATTTCCTTCCTCTACAGCTTCCTTACATTCTGCCCTCTACTGAAAGTGCCCCCACTCTGGGGGAAGGTCTCACTCTAGGGGAAGGTCTCACTCTGGAAGAGGGACCTTCTCCATTAATTCATCCTTCCTGGAAGCAACCTCAGAGACCCACCGAAGATGACTATGGATTGCCAAACAGGTCAACTTGACAACAAAACTTAACCATCACAAATTTATATTCACATTTCTTTGAAATGAGCCTGTGATATGCTTTACTCAAGAGGAGATGGCAGAGTTATTTAGATGAGTGGATTTTGAAATGGGAACAAGTATTCTAGGTTGTTACTTCCAGAAATGCTCTGGACCAATTCTGAAAGTGATCCTAAGACCCTCACATCCTGGCAGCATCCTTTTTGTACTCCCTCCCCACATTTAGTGTGGCACTTGTGAGATACTTTTTGGACAAAAGGACCCAGGAAAGATGACAGAATGTCATTCCTGAGTTTGCCTCATGTTTAAAGTCTCTATCTTGTCCACCAATTAGTGCTAGAGAGAGTCTCTCATGTTGTTATTGGAAGAAGTGGGTATCCATTATGGACCACCAAAAGACAAGGCTTGCCATTGTGAGCTGAGGATAGTACTCTACCTCCAACCAACAAGATGCTAGAATCCTCAGAAGTACAGTCCCAAGGAGGTTACATCTATGAACAACCATGGAAGAAGATGTTTCTCCCCTCACACCTCAGAGTGAGAACACCTCAACTGGAACCTCATAGAGAGCCCTGCTAAGCCTTGCCTACACACCAAGGTAGTAAACGTATGCAATGCCTTTACATTTCCAAGTCTGTGGCAATTTTATCGGGAGCAATAGAAAATTAATGCAACAATAAAATCTAAGCTTGTGGTAGTTTGATTGAGGTGTTCCCAATAAATAAATATCTTCTGAACGCTCCATCCCCAGCTGATGGCAATTTGGGAATTGGATCCTTACTGGTTGAGGTGTGTTGTGGGGGTGGGCTTATGGGGGTTATAACCAGCTTCCCCTTGCCTGTGTTTGGGACATTGTCCTGCTCCTGTTGTCCACCTGATGTTGACTAGGAGGTGATGTCCAGCCTCTGATTACAGATTCTATGATGTCAGCTTTTAAAATATTCCACATATAAGTGACATCATCCAAATATTTTAGGAAGACAAAGTAATTATAAGTAAGAGTTTAGAGCCACCTTAAATTTTCACTGTACTTTAGAATGACCATGAAGGGAACACGTAATAATTAAGAGAATGTGATAGAATTATACAGACAGCACGTGGTTATTCTAGGGCTTACTAGACCAGTGTCTCCAAAAGCCATTCCTAAGTCATCTTGAGAACACACCACATTAAATGCACTTGATTTTCCATGAGTTGGTATCTTGCGTTTGAAACTGTTGTAAACAATAGTCTTTGATGATTTTAATCACAAAAGCTCAGAGATATTTCAAGGTCCATTGCTAAAGAAGAAAGGGCAGATATGCTTGAGTCATTAGTTCAGCCCTTAAAATAGATCAAAGAGTCATCGGAAAATGAACTGCTATTTGCTAGTCTGAAGGCTGTCATGGGACTCAGCTGACCACAATGCAAACTTCTCTGCAGCTGTGTGAAATGAACATTCTAGTTTCAAAGAGTTACTGAGTGCTGACTAGTAATGCAGTTACAGCTCGTGTAACTGTTGATCGCTGCTATCTTTTCAAAAATAGCTCTGAAGAACCAAGGAGAATTTCAGAAGTAAATCGCTTTGAAAAAACTTTATTTGTCGTGCTGTGATCTTGAAGAGACCTTTAAAAAAATTCCCTTTCCCAAATCTTGAGAAGTAACCAAAAAAAAGGCAAGTCAGTACAATCCATGAAAGCTATACTGAAGTCAAATTTAGTCTCATGAGTTAGCATCCAAAAAGTATTAATGAAGTGAAATATGTCTGTTTGTTGCTTTTCTTAGTATGCACATTGCTTTTTTTAATATATTGGTCTTCATCTAGTCTTCTTGGTAAACTCATTATTTTGATTTCTCATTGGTCCTCTGAACACGTACAGCATGGTAAGATCCAAGTACTGGAAATGTTGAGACAATAAGAATGCATGGAGTAGCTGGAGCACTGTGAGAGGGATGGTCAGCTGCTTCAGTGACCATCCATCCCATGGCCCTGACTCCTAACATACCCATTCATGAAGCATCCTATGGCCCCCAGACTCCTCCCATACCCATTCATGAAGCATCCTCTAGCCCCAAGACTCCTTTCATACCCATTCATGAAGCACTCTATGGCCCTAGACTCCTCCCATACCCATTCATGAAGCATTCTATGGCCTCAGACTCCTCCCATACCCATTCATGAAGCTCCAGACTCCTCCCATACCCATTCATGAAGCATCCTATGGCCCCCAGACTCCTCCCATACCCATTCATGAAGTTCCAGACTCTTCCCATACCCATTCATTAAGCATCCTCTGGCCCAAGACTCCCCCCATACCCATTCATGAAGCATCCTCTGGCCCAAGATTCCTCCCTTACCTATTCATGTAGCATCCTCTAGCCCCTAGACTCCTCCCATACCCATTCATGAAGTATCCTCTGGCCCCCAGACTCCTCCCATACCCATTCATGAAGTATCCTCTGGCCCCCAGACTCCTCCCATACCCATTCATGAAGTATCCTCTGGCCCCCAGACTCCTCCCATACCCATCCATGAAACATCCTATGGCTCCATACTCCTCCCATACCCATTCATGAAGCATCCTCTGGCATTCATAAAGATAAGGCACTGAGAAAGAAGGATGAGACAGAAAAAGTACTCTGGGTTCTAAAAGCCTGGAAGACACATTATCCTGGACCTCATTCACTGTTTACAGAAATGACTTTGTGGCTCAGAGCTACAGGTAAACAGCGAGGTTTCATGAATTACAGGTGTACATACCATTCCTTGGGGCCAAGGATTTAAATTCATACCACTGAACAGTTTTTAAAAGCTTGAACGCATTATTTTGTTTGTATGCAAATGAGGACTGCTAATTTCACTGGAGTCTTAACTATTTATTTAAGTGGTCCCCATGGATCTGTCCTTGAACACAATTTGCTAGCAGTTATTTCAAATACTAGATGCACTTATAAAATAACTGACTGAGTGTTTAAATTAACTCAGTGACTTGGGTTACCAGCTTCAGCAGATTGCCACAAATTATCTAAATTTCTGTTGCTCATTTGATATTGTTTATACCCTAATTTGAAATTTTGAGGGGGGAAAATGTAAATGTCTTAGACTGTAACATGCAAAAAGAATAATACAATTTGTCCACAATGCCTTTTTTTGACCTGATTTAAGCCATGAGGTGTACAATATTTTATGTTTATTTAAAAGATGAGGTTCTCATGGGCCTTGAGTGGTTGAGACTTGCAATTTGAACTTGGGGCTTTGTTATAAATCTACTTTTTTTTCTCCAAAACATCTTGCTTGCAGCATTACCACACTGCAGATTGTTAGCCCCAGGTGACTAATGTTGAAGCCCATTAGTGGTCCTGGTTGGGTGGTTATGTTGAAATGTGGAGATGTTATTCTCCATAACGCTGTCAGCAATGAAGACCATCATCTCTGAGTCAGTATGCTAGACTCTGCCATTCTCAGAATGCCAGGAATGGTTTTATTTCCTTTTCCAACAATGAGGGGAAAACATGAATTTTTGGACATAATCTCTTCAATACTATCTGGACTCCAGATATCAGAATTTCGCATGAAACTCATGGAGGTGGAAGAGAACCTGGAGTTGATTCGTGTGATGAGTGTCAAAGTAAAAAATAAAAAGGAATCACAAAATTGACATTGTTTGTGACAGACCCAGAACATTACAATTAGGTTTATCAAATGACTGTAGGTTTTCCTCAGCATTTCATGCTGTTTGAAACACTATTAGCTAAATGATTTAAGCATCGGGAATAGTATCCAAATAATTATTGGTATGAAGCCTTTGTAGCTTTACTAAGACAACTGCAATTGGTAATGTGATGTTTCAGAAGAGAATTTTCACTACACCCTTAGGTTCTGCTCCTGGGAGCCTATGAAGTTAATAAAAGAGAGGTTAATTGGGGGAAAGGTAAATGCTTCTTATTAATACCCAGAGTAGCTTAGAAAAATAGAACTGAAATCAGTGGTTCAACTCCCAGAGAAGGGAGGTTAGGCTTCAAGGGATGACAGATTGTGGGAAAATGACTAGGAGATACAGTAGGAATATCATGGGAGCCTGGGGTTATTTTTGTTTTTACTGACCATCCACCACTTCAACTCTCCATGATGTGTGTTCTCTTCTCCCCTTTATTCGGACAGGTATTGGGAGGAAAATAAACTTCCTACCTAACTGAAATTCAATGATTTTCAGGTCAACAAAATTCATATTCCTAAAACAAGCATACTTTGAAGTGGCGTCTTTGGAACTTTTCATAAAGAAGGGAAGAGACAATGAATGGTGTACAAATATCCAAGGTGATATGCAAATGAATAAATTACTACCAAATACCTAACCAAGTCAGTTTGTAAAGAGAATAATTGGTTTTTATAAAGGAAAAAGAATGTATGAAGTTCTGTGACAATAACTACTGTACTGTTCAGTCTGAACTACTGCCTGCAGAGTTCAGGGCAGGGGTCTATATCTGCCAAATTGCTTAAATTGGATAGTGTTTTCTCACCTTCACTGTGTTTACTAAAACATACTTGCTTATCAGGATTATAATAAGATATTTTAGGTAAAGAGTTTCTGTAATTGCATGTCAGTTAGCTTCTGTACTAGCCGAGGCTGAAATCTCATCATTTTCAAGATTATTTCTTGCTCATGCCTTTCTCCAGTGACACGGTGGAAGGAAATGATAGCTTTCTCCTTGATTTTTATCTTCTTTCCAATGAGTGGTTATCTCCTAGGAAAATAGTCATGATGTATCAGACTTACCCAGTGTCATAGTCAGTCACACATTGCTGGGATGACTCTTCAAACCAGGCATGATTTGGGGAAGAAAATATTTATTAAAGTAACAGACCCAGGGGAAGTTAAGGAAAAAAGGCTGGCTCCCTTTCACAGAAGCCAGCAGAGAGAAAAAAAAAAAAAAAAACACCACCAGCACCTCAAGCAAGCAAACATATTCCAAATTAGCAAACAAAAGGAACTCCAGGCTTGAGCTCAGACTGCTTTTTGCATATGTAAAGCTAGAATTCCAGACCCACTCCAGAAACACCTTAGGGCTGAACCCTAGGATCTGACCAAGGTGACACACCTCCTTCAGCCAGAACTGGCTGGAGATCATTTATAATTATAATAAACTTTTGAATCTATTAGGGGACATTATTTAAACTACCACACCCAGAGAACTCCTTATAACAGATTGTTAGACCAACTCCCAGAGCAGGCCTGGGATGAGAGAAAACCCAAACATTTCCCTCACACCATCTCATAAGGCTGATGTCCATTGGAGGGTCCCTAGGGTCCTCTGTCATCTGTCTCCCAGACTTCCCTTGTCTTCCTCACCCATCGCCAAGGTCAAAGCACAGGGCACAGGAGGATCGCATGGAGAATTATGAAGGTCTTAGAGCAGTCTTAGAAAGAGCTGATCATTTTTTCTCAGTATTTCAGTGACCAGCAGTTACCACATGACCCCCATTGAATCATCAATCACAGGATACCAGGGTCAGGCAGCGTCCATGTGTTTTTCCAGGTCACAGTTGCCACTGGTGAGTACACATCAATCAATGACTTATGCTAATACCAATTTACTAAGTTTTCTTTTAGTGTTGACATAATCATGAAAAACAATACAATTAGAGAACTCCATTGCTAACACTGAATTCATTTATCACCTAGTTGGCATCATAACTTAAAAAGTCAATGACCCCCAGAGGAAACACGCTGATAAGGTTGTCAGCTGTGATGCTTATATTTGTCAATTCTCAAATGTTCTTTTGAGCTGCAAATATTTTTAAAGGAAAGGTCAAACAAGGGCATTGCACTTTTTGTAAGTGTCAATGGGAACCTTCTCCTCAAGTGACATTCACGTCAGCGAGACCCATGTGTGAAATTAAGCAGTCTGTGTCACGTTGTGAAAGAGGGTTTTGTGGGTGGGTGGGTGGGTGAGGTATATTTTTCTAAGTGTAATTTGAGCAGTTTCAACGGGGATTTCACAGCTCTTATAACTTCTCTTATATTTCTTTACTTGGAAATATATTATTCTTCATGTCACGGCGCCAAGAAATCTGGTTAGTAAAAATGCCAGATTCTTTTATTTGATTTTATTTGATTTCATTAGGGACCATCAGCCTAGCTGTTTAAGTGCCTGACTACCGTTCGCAGTTAAACGTTCATTAAGGAATCCCCAGTGGTTCATTTGTTTCACCGAGGTCCAATTACAGTGCCACAAAAGCAGTTTTTGTAGCAATTAGTTGATTTTTTTCCCCCTGTTTATGTTCTGTCTCTTTAGGAAGAGGACTAGCTTGTGGAGGTCAGATTTTTAATTAGGCACAATTTAGGGCCAATAAGAAAACTGATAATTTACTAAATGGCTGTGGTGGACTTAAGAACTCAAAGAAGAGGAAAATAACACGACAGGGACCCTGGGTCTCTGTTGGCCTGGTGTGCACAGCTCAGCGCCCGACATGTAGGGAACAGAATATCGGGTAAGTGGCTGTCACTGATGCTAATGTGTTATGTATGCAGGGCATCTGCCCTCACCTCAGGTATCACCAGGGACTTGATGTCATAGGCAGGAAGGAGAGGCACTCGTTTGTACTGAAAACTGAGTCGTGGCTAAATCAGTGTAAGCTAAGTATGTATCAGAAGGCTGGTGTTGGGTCTCTCACATAACCCTGACAGGAGTTCAGTGGGAAGGTTGATGTAGAAAGTGTCACATGGTCCTGTTAGGCAGGGAGTTGTGCCTTCTCAAAATTCCAAAGCCAGTACTCAGGGTTGTAACTGCATCCAGAGACATGTCTGGAAGGAGACAATGAAAGTGAGATGAAATTAGGTTAAGTGGGTTTTCTTCTAATCCTACGACACTGGTGTGATTATAAAGACAGAACGAGTAGCTAGGCATGGTGGTGCACATCTTTAATCCCAGCACTGGGAGGCAGAGGTAGGAGGATCGCTGTGAGTTCGAGGCCAGCCTGAGACTACAGAGTGAATAGCCTGGGCTAAAGTGAGACCCTACCTCAAAAACAAACAAACAAAAAAAAAAAAAAAACGAAAAACTCTACAATACAACAAAATATAAAAATTTCTACTTCCATTCTGTCTTTCTCATCACATCCTTTTCTCCTAACAATTTCTCGTCCTCCTGTTACTTTTTTACCCGTCACCAGAAAGTGTGATGCAGTTTCTAGGTCCCAGTATGGAAATCCACACTGAGGAAAGTCAGTGAGCAATATGGATGCCCATATGGGGGAATTTTACTGAGAGGATCCAGGTGGGTGTGATGGCTCATCTTCATTGTCAATTTGACTAGATGTAAAATCACCATGGAAACAGGCCTCTGGATGCTGTGTATTCAGCAAGCGCTAAGCACAGAGGGAGAACCCACCCTGAGTAAGGATGGCACCATGCCACAGGCTGGGATCTTGGAGTGAGGAGGAGAAGGAGAACCAAGCACCAGAATCCATCAGAGAAACAATGAGAGGCAGTGGGAACAAATACCTCATATTCCTGCCTCTTGTCCTCCTACCATGATGGCTTGGGACCTCAACTTGTGAATCTAAATAAACTCTTTCTTCTGGAAGTTGCTATTATGGAACCCCAGGAAAAGTGATCAATGCAGTGAGTATTCATAAGAATATCTTTCATGCCACCCCTTCTCTCCTTCCCTCCTCCCCATTCATAATAACAAAGCATTTCAAAGTCAGCAAACCTTTTGGCTACTTCTTCCTGCACACGGCTTCCGCTTTTGCTAAGCTTCCTCTTTAAGAACAGGAATCCGTCAGGCACTCTTGGGGGGATCATGCCACCCCGCCCCAATTAAGGTTGATCATCCTCTCCTAAAGGAAACAGAGAATCCCAGTCAGGAGCCAGTCGATGGAGAGGAAAGAAGAAGATCCCAGATCTCACCTAGCCTATTGATGCTTTTGAATATTTGTGCTTATGAATACTTTGTGCACTTTTTCTATTTTGCCAAATGTCAAGATGACCTGCAACATCTTTCAACAGAGATAAATGTACAAAGTTTCCAGGAAAAGGGACTAGAAGACCTTTTGGAAAGGTTTCCCTGGATTGTGGATTTTCTCCAAGATACAAATGGGATAGAGTTAATTTTTCTTCTTTGGTGACTCTTGAAACCAAGGGGAAATCTCTGATTAAAACCAGTCTACCAAGCCAATTAAGATCATTTATGTATTTATGTATGTATGTATTTATTTATTTATTTATTTATTTATTTATTTATTTATTTGCAAGCAGAGAGAATGGGTATGCCAGGGCCTCCAGTCACTGCAAACGCATATGCATGCACCACTTCATGCACCTGGCTTTACCTGGGCACTGGGGAATCCAACTTGGGTTACTAGGCTTTGTAGGTGAGCGTCTAAACCTCTGAAGCTCTCAAGTACTAAACTTTTATTGTCTTCAATCTTTTGTGGTTCTTTATTTCTACTCATGTTCTCCTGATGGAGAGCAACTGCCACCTTCTGAAGAATCCACACTATTCTTCGGATTTGTGACATCACAAGTCACAGGCCTTGGATGCTAGGTAATGTGACAGGGCTTGTTCTTCAAATTGTAGCTGGACTCAGGGAAGCCACATTCTGAATAAAGGTTCAGCAGAATTGTTCCTGTGACTTGTCAGGACTTTGCTTTCTGCTGTTTGAAGGAGGTTTTAAGGCTTTCAACTTAGTTATTGGACTTGTCATGTTTCTGGCTCTCCCGAATCACTCCTAGTTAACTCTGGTTGACTTACCATGATCATCAACAACACCATTTTTAATTCTCAGACACACTGCTATTCATACAGTGAGTTCTAAACGCACCACAGTTATTCCAGGTTTCTGGGTAAATGCCTGTCAGGGAAGCACCTACTTCTGTAAAGGCCTGGTTCTCCTGCGGACATAAACAAGACCCACCATCAGACCATCCAGTGCCAAGGAGAAGGGCTAATAAGCAAGTTCATTTCAAAACTTGAGTCCTGACTGACTTGAAATTCTTTCAGGAGGGTAATTAATAATAATCAGTCACCAGTGTCACTCTGTACAAACAATGAATGACACTGAATTCTCTATTGACTAAAAATAAATATGGTGCATTTAGAGAATGGTACTGAGCAAGGCAAGGACTGTGTCTTTCTTCCTCTCAAGGTCATCTGGAGGAAAGACCAAAGATCGTAATCCTCCATGTCATTTCATTTGAAAAGTTACTTTGCCCAGGTCACATCTAGCTCTGCGAATACTGGGATTTCAGTTAGGTGACATGCTGAGCACTATTTTGTATCACTAATAAACAAAAGATGCCTTGGGAAAACATTGACTTTAGTACATTAACTCTTAAAGGGTGATACAGACAAGCCACATCTCTTGGATTCTTCAAAAAAAAATATCTCATTGAAAGTGTAAATGTGAAATCATGTATACATATTTGGCTATTTTATCAAGGATATAAATAATGCTCTTTTGAACCTAGAATCAATATGGCTTGCTTTATTCCAGTAACAGTTAATTAAATTCTATTTTCCAGTGGCAGGAAATCCTAATAGAAATCTCAAACTTTCTTTCAACAAGTGCTCATGCACACGCCAAGTGAAATTTGCCAGACTGTTAAGTCAGAACATGGACACGGCGGATATTTCATATTAAAAGGCAAGCAAGATCCACATATTAAATTCTCATAATTTATCATCATTTTGAATGCTCAAAGTTTTGACAAGCTAGGATTTTGGCTATTAAGACAACTCAGGCAATGTAGTTCGGAGTCTTTCTACAGATATTATTAAATAAGCAAATTAAATACACGCAGGAACTGTAACAAGTCAGTTATTTTATAACATTCTAGAGTTTTTCAAGTATCTGAAAGCTGATGATGCAATATAGATTTATATAGAAAATGACCCTGGTAAAAAATATTGAAGTCATATGTTAGACTGAACTCAGAAGAAGCAAAGATCCTAACGATTTTGTGTTGGTTTAACGTTTCCATATTTTTTCATGCCTGATTATTTATTAAAAGCTAATGCAGAAGGGTGATCCAAGGGGACTGTTATTATTCTGTTAGAGCCATTTTGTATCAAATCAAACATTGTGTGTGTGTGTGTGTTTATATGTGTGTCTCATATTGTTTTCTTGTTTCAGGTGCTTAATTTATGTCCCAGTGTGATAGCCTTTATTTCATTTAAAACAAATAGAATTTTTCATTTAAAAATTACAATGGAAATATCACCTAGATGCTAAAGTTTCCTATGAAATAGATCTACAACCTACAGCCAGTAACTAGCCCTCTAGGCTTCTATGCAAGAGCCAGAATGGGCGTTGGGGCTGCTGGAAGTTCTCTGTATCATGGACATCACCACCCCTTAATTTGTGGCCTCTCGTCTCTCCCTGGGCTTCTGAGGCTGCTTCAAGCTGCTCCTGGCATCTGCTCAGCCTCCTGCAGGCTGGTTTGCTAATTGAGTCCAGAGTGAACTTTAAAAAAAAAAGTCACTTGGCTAAATGCTTTATTAGCTTCTCATTGTTCCAAAAATGAAGAAGAAAAACATGAACCAAGCCTACCTGCTTGGCATCTTTCTCATGTCACCTTGACCTCTGGTTTTTTTTTTTTTTTAAGATTTTCATTTATTGGCAAGGAGGGGAGGCAGGGCCTCTAGCAGCTGCAAACAAATTCCAGGTGCATGCGCCACATTGTGCATCTGGTTTTATGTGGGTCCTGGGGAATCAAACCTGGGTCCTTGGGCTTTGCAGGCAAGTGCTTTCACCACTTAGCCATCTCTCCAGCCCTGTATCTGTTTTCCATTCATGTTCCCATCAGTGAAATCCTCTATCCAGCCAGGCTTCCCTGGTGATAGGATCTTTGCTTGTTCTGTGTGGGTGTTTCAGAAGACAGGGCCACAGTAAGAACTCCCCTGGTTTCTCTACTAAAGGATGCTGTCCCAGGGGGTGAGTTACTGGACACACATGTGAGAAGGCAGTGGGAGGAGGAGGAGGAGGAGTCTGCCTTGGTCTAGAGTTGGAAGCCTAACCCTGCCTCTTCCTGTCTGTCTAACCTTGGTTAGGGACTTAGTGTTCCTCAACAGGAATACCTGTTAGGTATTTTGCTCAAGGATTTAGAGGACTGAAGTCCATCACTTCCAGGGAACGCATAAAGATGGAATGTGTGGAAGAGCTTTTCATAGGAAGTGAGCCCAGAAAGCAGACAGCAGAACCAAACTAGGAGTTGGGGACAATTTACAAAGGCCTATCTATACCTGGTGACCTATATCTTCCAGACCAACCCCCACCTCCTAAAGACTCCACAGTCCCCCAAAATAGAATGACTGAGGAACATTCCAGATTCAAACTATAAGACACACACATAGAGGTCAGGGGAGTGAATCAAAACCAATCCCTTGAAGCATGCTTAGCACAAGTACACACTTCATGCTGTTATAACTGTGATTTATTAATATTTCATGGACTCATGCTTCAACCAAACCCACACACTCTTAAAAGACTCATAAAGGGTAAGGATTATGTCTAAGTTATAAGCCAACCTTGATCCTAATAAATAATGACATATCAAGTTTGAATGCAGAGGAGAGGATAATTAAAACTGAATTCAAGAATAAAATCAGCTTCAAAGGAGAAATAGTGATAATTTTCTTAGTCACACCTCTCCGAGTTTTCTGTTTCATCAATGAGGTGGAATTAAAACCCGACTCCTTCCGCATGCAGTTCTGAAATCACTGCAAGATCATTCTCATTCTAGCTGTTCATACAGATCTTGTAGCCCAGCCTGGATCACCCTCTGCTCTCTTTGCAGAGTTACTTCACCTCCAGACCACCAACACAAGGTGCTTCCAAATGCTTCCTGCTACTTTGGATAGGATTTCTGGAAAATGCATGCAACAAAGTGCTAAGCATGTCAATTCTTACCTGAACTGACCATCTCGCCCAAGTTTTAGCAGTGCCAAGAGTGTGAACAGAGCAGAATCAAGTGGCAGCCTCCAGGATCTGCAGTCAGGGTGCTTGCAAGCTCTAATTGTGTTTGCGTATCAGCCTTGTGAGTCTTAAGAGGTCAGCTTTTAGCAGCACATGTGTTTCATTGATTTATTTTTATTTTATAAATTATATCTTTATTATCTATATTTACATAGGCTGAATGAGCAAATAATGTGTTGATCTCCCCAGTTCCCTGATTTTCCTCTTCCCCATCCCCAGTCAGCTGGATATCCTCCTCCATGGGCAGACTGGATCAGTCCAAGGGGTAGGAGGTTATGGATAGCCTAGGAGTCAACCTGGTTCCAACCTCCTATGTATGATAATACCGAGAGGGCAATGTCTCTGGGCCTTCTCCTCCACCATGGCTCTTACAGTCTTTCCGCCCCCTCTTCCGCTGAGTTCCCTGAGTCATGGTGGGTGAGTATTAAGGCTGCTTTATTGTTGAGGTCTTAGGGCCTTTGTACTTCTCCTTTAGGTTGTGTTGAAGATCTTTGGTGTCTGTCTCGCTGGCTCATCCTGGGCTGACTGATTGGCTCTGGTTATAGGTCTCTTGCTTAGCCCACCACTCTCTGTGGATCCTCCATGGTAGGTCTGGGGTGGCTCATCTCTTGTCAGGATGTCAGCCATCGGTCATTTATTTTGTCAAATGCCCTCAAAGACTCTCTTTTGCTCAAAATTTCTTGCTATGAACTAGAGATTCGGGTGTCACACGGTGGTTGGGGTCCTCCCAAGCTGATTGACAGAAAACAAATGATCAAGGGAAGAGATGGCAATCAGCACCCTGTCCTCTGAGGGTGCTGGTTGCTGATGTGCCTATGGAAAACTCTCCTTTGCATCTCTGAGGGACTTGATTTCTAAAATACAATTTGTTCTGGAGTATAACTGCCATGATTTGGAGCACATATGCACTTAGGTTCAGGCCACAAAGTCTTAAAAGCCATAGTAAGCCTACTATGGGCTTAGATTCCACATCCTCAAGTCCAACCAGCACAGATGACAAGTGACAGGTGTTTATATAGATAGTCTATACAGCACAATAATGTAAATAAGATAAAATCAATTTGCATAGTATTTACATTGTATACGTAAGCAGGAGGATGCATGTAGGCTCATGTAAACACTATGCCAATTCAGAGAAGATACTTAAGCACCCTTGGATTATAGTATCTGTAGGCATCAGGGAACCAAATCACCATGGAGACTGAGGGACACACACCTCTCATGTGGTGTTCGATGAACCTTCCTTCAATGCCCTTGCTCACAGCCTCCATCATTGAGTAGTCTTGCAGTGACTCAAATTCTGTTCACATCCTTTGTAGAACCCAGTCTGGGACACAATGATGGTTCTTCAGTATTCAATATATGTTTTTGAAAATGCAAATATGAAGCAACTATAGTAAGTAGCTTGTAGTAGTAGAGTGTAGATATGAGTATATATGTGCAGACTTTATTAGCTAAAAGCAGGATCCCACACTAAGGCAGGGAAGGAAGATGTGACATTCAGCCGTTCCCAGCCTCTGCCTTTTGGGAATTATTTAATCTTTCTCTCTGTCTTTTTCATACTTATGTTATGAATATTTACTGTGTTTGTGAGGTAATTAGTAGCTTAATATTGATTGTAGCACAATAATACATTTCTACTAAATATGCTCTTACTGGCAATTAATATGTTTTTCCTCACATCATATTTATTTCAAGCCATCCATGATAAAATCATTTCGACACATCCAAAAGAAAGGACTAAGAAGCTATTACAGAAGAATCTAGCTTTGTACTCTGTAAACAATAAATTACTGAAGGCAGACTTCAGATAAGTTTCATTCAGTTACATATTCAGTCATCCACCTGTCTAGATACTTTAATATGTTAAAATATATATTAACAAATGGCCTATACAGAATGTTTTAGTGCATACACAATTCAAATGATAAGTCATAATTTCAATGATTCTTATTTTGAATTGGCTACTTCATTTCGTTTTTCTGTATAATTACAATAGGACAGACAAGATAAAGGTTTATCCTTTTTTTCATTGAAAAAAAGACCAAGTTAATAAGACATTCGTGAGCCACCCGAGCAGAGAATGACTGTACGTACCCTTAGTCCACAGTGTTTATTTTTCTTTCTCCCTAGTTTCAAATGGGTCAGCATTATCAGTAAAACAAGAAGTAAACAGAGACCTATCTCAGATTACATCGGTTCCTGGGGCCATGGACAAAGTAAACATCAGTCACCCCATGAAAAATGCAGCGATTGCCTGTTATTGGACACTGGCTGAGCCACCAAGTGGCACAGTTAATGAATCTACTCATTTCGAAAACAAATAAATGAGAAAAAGGAAGTTGCTGATCACAACAGCCTCTAAAGTCAGATGAGGAGATGGTTAATAAAACCTCTCAGGGCTGACATTTCCTTTTTATTTGAAACATACTTTTCTTGAGAAAGACATGATCTTTCTGATACAGTTTAGCTAGCCTAGGCTGATGCCAGGTTTTAAGGTTTTTTAGATGTGGGTTCTTTTTGATAAATGGGAAAAAAATCCAAAAGAAAAATTTTAAAGTCTACCATCTTTCCAGCCTGAATACCAGGCTATGACTGGTTCATATGTAGCCAATGATCACTTAACAACCTGGATGTTAATATCTTTCCTGTAGAACAATGTTTCAAGATTTCAGAAAAGCCCTAAAACTGTTCGTGTCCTCTGCTCCAATAATTGTAGAAATATAAGTTAAGAAAAGAATCATAAATAGTCCAAGATATGTCCCAAAAGAGGGACAGGAACACTCTTTTTAATGATTACAAAATGGACACAGAGATGTAAGAGTCGACTGACGAACCTGTGGCAGATGCACATTGTGGGTCTTTTCAAAGACTAGACAACAAGAGAGAAATGTCTCTAGTGTAATGTTAGGTCGAAAGGGTGTCTCTGTTGCAATGGAAATTACATGTCTATTTCTGATCTTGCTTTTGTTATTTATAAATTTCATTTTTATTATAGGTTATAAAACATTTGTTGATACATACACAAGTGCATGACATTTGAAAGAATAATGAGTAGGTATATGTTAATAAGAATTTCTTTTTTTTTTTCTGAGGTAGGGTATTGTTCTAGCCCCAGCTGACCTGGAATCTTGGAATTCACTATGTAGTCTCAGGCTGGCCTTGAACTCACAGCAATCCTACTACCTCTGCCTCCTGAATGTTGGGATTAAAGGCGTGTGACTTTTTTAAATAGGATAGTGTAATTTTTTTTTTTTTACATTTTCTTTTCATCTTTTCATTTTGAATAATGGACTGATAATTTACAAAGTTTCTTTGAAAAACAGTATTCACAGGAGCACCATATTCTTTGTCAAGAAATTTTGTATCCCCATGGGAAGATTTTTTATTTAATTATTTATTTTTTGATTCCTGACACAATAGTGTTTTTTGTTTTTCATTTGAATGGTGAGGGATTTTTTTGGTGATTAATCTGAATTCTTCATGACATTGCTGCTCCTGCTTCCTGTCCTTCTTTGCTGACATAAATTAATAGACACAAATCACCATTTGATGTTGAAACCCCATCATTTACTTGAAGTCTTTCAGCCTTCTCTCTTCCTTAGGCTTGAAAATGACAATCCCTTTCATCTTTTCCTATTGATCCTCTTTCTCACTCTTTTAATCATTTCTGTGTGAATATCAAAAACAATTCTTTAGCTGTAAAAATTTGACAGTGTCATAGAAAAGGGGCTTTTAATATGATAAGGCTATATTAAACCATAAAATGGGGGACTTTTTTTGCTTTCTTTTCCTTCCTTGGGAAAATAACCAACCTAAAATAGAATCAAGACATTGATATTTCCAAATTTCTATATAATTAGTTTTGAGAATATGTTTTTCTATGTTTTACCTCAATTTGTATATTTAGCCTTAAACATCTTAATTATATTACAGCAGTATAAAGAACCCATTTCTTTCAATCAATTATCCATTGTCACATAAATAACAACAAAAAACTTCCTCAAAAGGAAAGATATGAAGTGAAAAAAAAAAGTGGAAAGTCCTGAATTTTCTAGCTATGATCAGAGAGTCTGTCACAGGGCTGTGTAAGATAACTTTCCCCAAAGTTTAGCATGAGCAATCACTTAAGGATAAGAGCACAAAGGGGAGACTTACTCTCCAACACAGACAACAAGTGACTCTTCAGCACTCAGGTAGATGGATCTCACTACTCAGAGTAGGAATAGTCAGAGTTCCACATGGCAAGTGAGGGACAGGACAATGGTCACGCATTATGCAGGCTCTGAGGGAAAATAAGTTATTGGTGGCCACCCAGATGTAGACTCTATAATACTAACCTACCAGGCAAAATATGCTCCCCGGTGCAATAGTGGTATATATGTTATAGGAACAACCAACTGCTTTCTGAATGAATTTGAGACTCTCTCCACAGGAGAAAATCCATGCCTGGTACTACACAACTGGTCAAAAGCTCATGGTTGGGAAAGTCATAGACTCTAGGGGAACCTATTACTGATATTTTGCTGAATGGATGTGTTGTCAAACCGTCTTCTAAATATTCCTGTTTCTACCCATAGGCTATCGCTGCTGTCAGACTTGGTTAAAGAAGCTGTGTTTTATACAGCGCAGCAGTTACTTCAGAGACCTATAACTGCTCCAAGTCACAGAAGTGATTGTTGAAGGCTTAGCCTTAAATGGGACATCTTCATCTCTCCATCTGAGGCCAGGAAGAATTGTGGATGAAGTAGTGGGAAGGATGTAAATGCTAAAGGCTGGAGAAGAATGCCCTCGAATACCATCTTCTAGATAAGACCTGGCTATTAAGTCAACCTTCACAATACCTGTAGAAGATTGGACCCATGGACATTCTATCATGGATAAGGAGGGGCTCATGAGACCCCAATCCTCTCCAAGGAGCTACTGGCAATAAAGAGAGTCTGGGGGAGAAAGAATAAATGTTTAAGTGGTATACTTACTGCTAAGTTGCTCGTGCTTCCATAAATAACCCCCACCCATGCCCATGAACTCAATAGCCCACATAGCATGCACGAAGGAGTGTGGAGTAGGGTTAGAGATAGAAATAAGGAGTGAGTATGGCCAAAATGCATTATAGACATAGATAAAATTGTGAATGAGCAAATAAAAAAGAAGTACAATTCTCTTTTTATTCTGGAGATCATGTTATTTGGAATCATAGGAAAACTACGTGGAAAATGTGCTTACAAGATGCTCTTTTTGTGACTTACTTATTTTGTTTATTTATTTATTTTTGAAATTTTATTTATTGTTAATATTTAGACACACGGTATGAACAAGTCATGTGTTGGTACCCTCATTGCCCTCCTCCCTGGCCCCAACTCACTGAGGGCTTTTCCTCAGTGGGAGCCTGTGTATTGAACTCCCAACTTTCATATGATGGCAACCTGCACTCTACAACTGAGCCACACATCCAGCCCTTGGTATTTTGAGGCAAAGTCTCTCTATATAGCTCAAGTTGGCTTCAAACGCATGACCCTCTCCTACCCCAGCTTCCCAAGTGCTGGAATTACAGACTTATGCCACTTTGCCAGATTTACCTTCTTGAATTGTACAGTTTATCTAGGCAAAACCATAGTTCTTTCAGGGATAGCTTTCCTTCTGGGCACACCATAGGGATCTTTGTGTTCTAGTCTTTTCCCTCCCCAATTTCTTGCTCTCAATCATATCAGATAATATCAGACAATGGACAGAGTGAGATTCCACAGAACGAAACTGGTTGTATTTGCTTGTGAAGAATCACCAGGCTCCTCTTTCCTCTCCAAAACTTTAATTCATTTGCAAGCCATTGCTTTTACCCTTCTAGACTACCAGTGTGAGGTGAAATTACTCTTTTCTTGATACAATAAGGCAATGAAATTATATTTTTCCAATCATACCAGTTAAAGAGCAAAGCAGCAAGATATTTTCTGTTTCCTGAAATAGCAAGTTAGTCAACGCTTTTACTAGTCTAGTAATTTAGGTTCCCCTTAGTTCTTATATACAGTGTTCTTTTCCTTTTTATAAAGCAGCATAAACTCTACATGAGACAATATAACTGTCACATCTCAATTAGTCGCACCATTTTACAAAAACAAAATCAGTTTCATTATTATGGGAAGGAAAAGCATTCTTACTTTTGCTAGAAATTGTTAAGCAGCATGCGTTTATAATCTTTGGCCTGTAACTGAAAGTATATAGTTGTAATTTGCATTTAAATAAAGCAAATCTCAGATTGCATAGAATTTTCTTTTATTAGTCCCCATAAACAAGATGGCATTGAAGTGCGTAGCTCGCTTAAGTGGAAAAATGAGGATAAATCATGAGGATAAACAAGGCAACATCGTGAGGAAAGAGGAAACTATTCAAGACAAACGGAAATAGTTAACATTCTGAATTCTTGCTATCCATTTGAAAATGCTAAGCCTTAAAGAGATTTCTCTATGCTGAATCTATGCTTTTAGAAAAGCTATAACTCTGCTCTAATAAATATTTTATTTGCAATTCATAGGAACAGAGACTTTCATGGTATTTTTATTTCATTTGCATACCAATTAAGCATACCATAAGCACATAGTTTTTAACTGAGCTCATAGATTTTATTCATATATGTTACCTGATATGATAAGCATGATACATGTTATTGATCTGATTTGTCCAAAGAAGCAAAATACTGAAATCAGTGATGAACCAAGTTCACCAGATATGACAATTTGTCCTCTGTGTGTTCTGGCATTTTCAATGCCACAAAGGTGATAATGATCTTGAAACTAGAGAGATATCTGAACGCAACGATTGATTCTTTAATTCTTACATATTTATTGATTATTATTATCTAGCACTGCTAAGTCATTTTGTCTTCCAGTTCATCCATAGATGGTCTCCTTTGAGATGATTACAGGAATGGGTGTGAGAATATTTCAGCTCTTCTTGAGGACGAACTCTTACCCCAGAAGACCTTAAGAACTAAGCGGACCTACTCACTGCTATTCATCATAAACAAGTGCAGCAAATAGTCCCTCCTGCTATTATGTTTGTTTTTTTCACCTGTCCCAGGTAATGCCTGTTTCAAGACAGGGTCTCATATCCCAAGATGTCTAAAAGAAAAGTCTCACTTGAATACTCAGACCTTTTTGTATGACTACTACTACTTACTGTTATTATCACCACTTTATACATGTGGACAGTACATTTGGGTCCCATTCCCCCTTCAATTACCCTGTCTCACCTCCTTCCCTCCTGCTAAAACTCTTCCTGTTCTTATTTAATCCTCAGTCTGCTCTCATACCTTTCTGGACCATTGAATTAAATAAGCATCATTTGCATGACCATGGGGGGATATCATTTACTGGAGAATGGGCCCCCCTCCAGTGTCTACACCACTGAAGGACATGACTTCCCTCTCCCAGCAACCAACAGTTGCCAACAGCTACTCTGGGAGGCATGGGGAAGGGCTCACCCATGATGAAATATTGACAGACTCAATCTGTTCTGAAGAGCACCCCTTTAGTGAGTCTTTGAGTGTGACCCCCATGATGATCCAGTGGAATGCATTCCACAGCCCCCTTCCCTTCATCCTGCTCTGAAATTATCATGAGTTGCATGTAGTATGAGAGACTGCATGCAGGAAGATTTAACTGTGTCACAACAATGAGGATATAAAGAAGAGGTTACCACCATTCTTATGGCAGGGAGTCCAGTGTTCCAAAGAATTCCAACTAGAATCATCCAAATAATTGCTTCATTTCTACCAATAGAAGGTAAAATTCATCAAATGGAATGAATGCATCTAATAATTTCACCAAAATCAGTAATTAAACTATAACCTGTACTTGTGTATTTGTTTGATGTATTGAAGATGTTTGCTAAAAGTAGACATTTCTTGCAATTGTTCTAAAGAATCAAACACAAATGTTTGTTATAGTGAATGAACACTGAATTCACAACCAAGTTTGCATGGCTAGAGGTGACTACTTACTGGCTGACTGACTGAATGAATGAAGGAATGAATGAATGACTCATGAGAGATCCTGTTCTGATGAGGCTAGTTTGGGTCCAGCTATTTTGACTCACAAAGCACACTTCAGTCATCTGCATCCTGGGGAACTGATATTGGCCAAAATTATGCAAATATGCCAGGGAGAAAAAGGTAAAAACTTATCTCTTTGGTAAAAAATAATGAATATTGCACTAAGTCAAATGGAAGCCATTTCAATTCAATGCAACCATCTCAAGAGAGTTTATTACAAACCATGTGTGGTCCTAAATACTATGGATCAGAATATGTGTGAATTATTGACTTTCCCCAGATTTACAGTACTGAGATAAGTATAGATAAATACAAAATTATGGACAGTATGTGTTGGTAGCATAATCAAGGCTGATGCATTGCACCCAGCTCAAGTGTTTCATTCTAGAACATGTCTTTAGTTATTATCTTTTCTACATTTAGTGCTATCATTTATAAAGCTTTATGAGTACTACAAAAAGTACAAATAAAAATCCAGAGAGGTATTCTACATTCCAAATTGGTACTTGCACAAATATATTGTGTTTTGGTGGAAAGTCAGGTAGGTAAACTGGCACATAGGCAAATATATTTCATCTTTCTGCTGACTATCTGGAAGGGAAGATTTACTTATTCAAATGAATCTGTGTTAACATAGTCCTTGGCTAGAAAGGAAATAAAACCAGTCCCTTTATAAATATGCCAATCATTAACACCAAGAAAAAGAGATCCCATTGCAAATAATAATTTTATATTTGTTATAATTAACCCATGCCATAATTTTATTCTGGAAACTTTGGTGGGTTTTGACCCTTTCGTTTTTTTCCTTTTGATTCTGTCTGCCCAAAGCTAAACCAGTTCTATCTTCAAGGAGATCATTCAAGAAGGCCACTGTTAGGCTGAGCACTGAAAAGACCTGTTGTAGTCAGCTTTCTAGTTGCTGAGAAGAAAGAACCCAAACAAAGCAGCTTGTGAAGGAATGGGTTTATTTGGTTTACTGACTCGAGGGGAGACTCCATCCTTGCAGGGAAAATGATGGCATGAGCAGAGGGGTGGACATCACCTCTGCCACAGCACTGCTAACAGCCGCAGGAAGGTGTGCCAAACACTGGCAAGGGGAAGCTGGCTTATAACCCCCTAAGCCCACCCCCAACAACACAGCTTCATCGAGGTTGTAAAACCCAAACTGCCATCAGCTGAGGATCAATCTATCAGAACACATTCGTTTGTGGGGGACACCTGGATCAAACCATGACAAGACCAAAGCAGTAAGTTTGTGGCAAGAGACAGGGAGAGGAGAGAACAACCCTTTAAAGAAGAGACCCCAGAGAGTGAAGACTTCTCTTTATCTGTGACATGAATTTTTCGGTGATGGTTCACTGGCTTGCTACTATCCTGTTCTTAAAGACTGCCCGTCATTCCTGGCTTATGCCAAAGAGTGTAATGATGCAATCCCTGCCAAGCATTTGGTCATTACGGTATACCAGGACCACAGTAAGTACAACAGGTCGACCAGTTCCCAGTTCCCATCACTCCTCACTGCTGACAGTTTCCACATTTTATTATCCCATGATCTTCAAAAACAGCCCCATAAAGCTGGGAGCATCTCCTTAACTGTTATCACTGATTTCCCTTTGAAAGTTGTATCCATTTCCCTTTTACATAGTCCTAATAGCTCCAAAACCAGGATTTTCACATGCACATAGTCTGTGCAGTTTGTAAATCAGTGGCAATGATTTAAGAACTGATATTAGGGCTGGTCAGGTTTGGCCCATTTGCTCAAATGAATAGGACAGGGCTGGAATAGATCACCTATTTCTTTACATGATCCTCAACCCTCACGGAGGTGATAAGCAAGTAAGTAATATAAATACTACCCACCTAACCCATCCAATCAGCCTCCTTCTAGATGCATGCACACCGCTTTGTGCATTTGACTTCATGTGGGTACTGGGGAATCAAACCCGGGTCTCAAGCATTGCAAGCAAGAGCCTTAAACGCCGAGCCATCTCTCCAGACAAACAGCTTCCTTCTATGATGGATTCACATTCATCTACATGGACAGTGTTTCTCTGAAAGGATATAATTGAACTTGTCACTGCTCCCAGAAATGCAGGACTAGGAATCTATAGATTGTCAAGTAGGGAACACGCCCATCATTTCAGCTTTTCTACTAAGAATAATTCTCTTCTCCTGGGTGACCGAGGTTGAGGAAAGATAACCTGGTAGGTGACCAGTGTTAGTGTCCAATATAAGTTTCTATTCTATACACATCCACCCTGTGTCTATCCCCAGAGAAGGACAAAGCCAAAATAGGAGAGTGTCATACCAACATCATATATAGCTGATCCATGAGCTTGTACTGTTGTTGAAAAAAGAACTGGACATTGATTAAAAGGCAGATATATGCATGACTGCATCTTCTCAGCCCCAAACGGGCCACTGTTACAGAAAATGGGTCAAAACAAGTTATGTCACATGGTTCTGAAAAATCTGGTAAACAGAATGTGGAAGATTCAGGTCATATGTGAAAGGGAGGCCAATGGATAAAGGAACATTTTAGCCAATGGTCCTCCAGAGACAGGTGAGAAGGACGCTGAATAGACATGACCTAATGTTTTAGGGTCTCCATGGCTTCTTGAGCCATGCCTAAAACTCAAGAACAAAATATGGTTTGGATCTGGCTGATGGTGCATTCAAAATTATTTTATATCAATTTCTCTGATAACATGAAAAGGCACAAAATAAGAGCAAAGTATTGTGAGTTTACATAATGTAATTATTTCAAAACAGAAATGTTATCTTGAAATCACATGGTTTTAAATAATGAAATGTGTTTTACACAAAGCAAAGCTTTATTTAGAAAAATAAGTAAGAATACAATTTTTTTACCAAGTTGTCTGAGGGATAAAGTGATATGGAAAATGGATGTCATGTAACCTTATTCTGCTTATCAATATATAATTACGAAGTAATTTACAATAATGCAGTTATTGATTTAACTTCACCCATGTGCCTTCAGAGGGTATTTATACTCCAAGAATGAAATTTAAGTAAATTACTGGATAAAAATTGCCACTAAACAGTCCTAATTAGAAAACAGATGCTCATGTGAAGATCATGTTTTATCTTGGGACATTCCTGTTCCCAATATAGTTGCCTTTTTAATAGATTAATGTTGTTGTGGTATTACATTTGGGAATAGCTCACACCAATTCTTCTAAGGCGAGATTCATGCCTCAGCTTATGTCCAAAGGGAGAGAAGAAAGGAAGGAGGGAAGACAGGGAAGAGGAAGGGAAGTAAAAAGGAAAAACGGAAGGAGGGAGGGAAAATATTACTTTCTTTGGGTAGTTCATTATTATTTCATTTATTATTATTTCTAATATTCAAATAGTTTTTGCCATGGGTATATGGTGACTTGTGTTAAACTTAATAATCAAATGTTTGTTAATACCATATGAAATCTACTCTACCAAGTATTTCATGACACTAAAAGACATCTGAAATAATCAAATCACAGGATTTTACATATATCTTCATTACTCTTTGTTTTATTTTTATGGTTCTTGCCTGTCACAAACTTGAATTTGCAGAATTGATCATAAACATCTTCTGTTATCCTCATGAGAATTTAATGATCTTAACAAAAAGGGGTCCATCATACAGTAAATTAGAGCTCTTTGGGCTTTTGGTGTTACTAGAAAGTTCACCATTATGGAACTCCCCCTGGATTTGTAGTTTCAACAAATCCTTTCCTCCAATAGTAATAATAATGATAATTTATAAATAATAATAATTATTAGAAGTAGAACTTTGCCAGATATGGATTTAGGTACTGAACAATGGGACAGCCATACAGTCAATTATCAGCAGCAAGTGACAGAAACAGAAACTCAGTTTTACCTGAGTTTCTATAAAACTTGCCAAAGTATCGAGGTAAGACCTAGACATCTTCAACATCCAGTGTAAATTAGAAACTAAAATATATGAAGGGATCAATTGAGCCTATAGGCTTCAACTTGCCCATGAGGTAAATAGTGGAAGAATGAGGCATACTTCCCTACTGGGATAGTCAGGTTTTGATTGCCACTATAGGATGCTTATGTGAATCAAATTAAAAGGATGAAAGGTTATTTTGGCTCATGGTTTCAGGAGTTTGGGTGCATGGTCATATGGCCTTGTAGCTCTGATTCACTGCCAGCATAGTCCCTCCAGCTGGGAACACATGGTAAAATAGGTGTGCTACCTCATAGCCACCAGAAAGCAAAAAGAGAAGCTCAACAAACCCAGGGCTCCAATACATCCTTCAAGGGCATTTCCCTAGTGACACAGCTTCTTGCTACAAGGCAACACTCACTATAGGTTCCATGGCTTTGAATAGAATCAAGAATTGAGCACCACACTCACCGTCACATGACAAAGTACCAGGTCATTCAAAAAATGATCATTGGCCTGGAAACAAATGTGTCTATCTGATCTCTCCTTTCCTCTCTTAACTACTATCCTACACTATGAAAAAATGATGAGGAGAAGTTCATACAAAAACTCATTTAAGTTCATGGCAGCAGTTATCTCTAGAACTAGAGGAACTTGTGGCAATGGATATTATTCTGGTCTGTGGGTCTCACTCCTTCTCACTATTCATGTCTGGGATGGTTAGATTTTGTTGTCAGCTTAACCTGTTTAGTAATCTTGGGTGGGTTTCTGAGGTTGTTCAGAGGAAAGCAGCCTTCTGAGAAGGGGGCAGGGTGTAAATGGGCTCTAGGGAGCTAGAAACAAACATCCCTTCCTGGGAGGTCATTGCAGGAAGGGAATTCCAGAGACTCAGGAAATCAATAAATCTGGGATAGGGTTGCAAGACCCCTCCCTAAGGCTATGTAGAGGGGAAGGAAATCTCTCTCTCCCCCCAGCCTATTTTGCGTGTGTGTGTGTGTGTGTGTGTGTGTGTGTGTGTGTGTGTGTGTGTGTGGTATTAGTGATGGTTTATCTCTCTCTGCCTGGACTGTGAGAGGGGCCAGTCTCTTTCACCATTATGGAACTTCCACTGGATCTGAAGCTTCAATAAATCCTTTCCTCCCATAACTGTGCCTGGTCTGGAGGTTCATCCCAGTGATGCATAAATTGACTAAGACAATGTCCTTATTAAAATGTACCATCCAAAAAACACCTCCTAAATATGCCAACCCCTCTCCACTCACCAATACCAGACAAAGAGGTTCTATCAATCACTCTCCATATTTTGGTCATTGACTATAAAGCAAGCAGTCATTCATTTGTTGGGAATTTCCTGCTTTGATGTCACTGTCTTGCATTAATTACTAAGTTCTCTGATAGTAAAAAATTATCTGATTTAATCCACCAAAATTATGCCATTCCTTTTACATTACCAGATAATGTCCAATTTCTGCTGATTCATTCATTGAAGACATAAATGAGCTTGCAATGGTGTGCTGCCCACCCTCTTCATACTGGGGAACACACACCTCTCTCTGTTTGGGACTCAAACAAATTCAGCTGTTATCTTCCACTTTGTACTGAAGAGCTGACATAAGTCATTTCTTCTGCCTTCAATTGACCTAACAAAGTTTTTCATGTTCTCCAGTTACTCTCAGCACATGTTGTAAAGTGAATAAAGGAGACTTCCACACTAGCAGGAGAAAAAAAAAGACAATTTGGATTGGAATATAAACTCAAAAGTGTTTTTTTAAAAATTTTCCTTGCATACTATAAGAATCAAATATGTAATGCCATAAGCCTTAGATTTTTCAACCATTAGGATCCATTTAGCCAGCAGATGAGGTGGCACAGAAAACTTAATACAATAAAACAGAATCCAACTTGATGTAAAGGTTAGAACACTTGATATATGAATGTGATGAGACACCATTATTGGAAATTGAGTTTCTTAAAATTAAAACAAAAATGTTTGGGATATTAGTAATAGTTGTAGTCAATAGTAAGCAGATAAAAGTTTCATAATGACATATTAACTTAAGACTTTTCTTTCTCTAAATGACCAATACATCATGTAGTGAAAAATTATTTTTTATGATTAACTACTGCAGGGACGTTTTATCTGAAATCATTGGCTATTATTTAATATAGAAACTGCTCTGATAACTCTAAGAGGAGGCTGAAAATGGCAGGGGGATATTGAAGGATTATTTTTAATATTTGGCATAATGGTCTCCAATGGTTCTTATGATGCTGATCACTCGAAAATCAAATTAAAAATCAGGTAAACTTGAGACTTCCCCGAGTGTCTTAATACAACTGCCATTTCCGTAGTCCTCCTGCGGCTGCATCTTCTTTGACCCTTGACTTATCTTTGGAAACTTCTGGATTATTTTCCAGCTCCCCAAAACACCATCCTTTATTCTTTTGAAGGAAATTATCTTAACATGAGATAATGGGAACTTTCTAAATTTAGCACAGAATCAGAACTTGGACTTACGGAAAGGGTGAAAGATGAATGTATCAGGACTGTGATTGCCATAAAGTTAGTAGCAAAATTCAAGGATAGACATTAATGTCTTCTCCTGAGAGGTATTAAATAATAGAAGAGTCAGTGAGTTGAAGGTAGCATTAAGGAAAGAATTGAAAATATGTCATTAAAATATTACTAATAAGGAGAATTATATTGATAAAAATCTATGAATATCACATTATCCCCTTGTATTTACTGCATAGATTTCCAGTTCCAGAGTATCCATAGGTATTTTGTCCAGTTGTGAAAAAAAGAAACCCCCCCAAAAAACATGATATTATGTTTTGAAAGTATGTAGAGAAACCCAATGTTGTAGAATCATATTTCTGTGTGTTTCTTCTAAATGCAGACACATACCTGGTTACAATCCAATAGATGATAAGGTGGAAGGAAGGATGACTGGCACTTCAGGGTTTGGGGAGAGACACTTAGTGGGTTTCTGTGTTTCACCTGTAAGAGGACCTAAGAATAGAGAGTTCCCAGAGCACCTGGAAATCAAGTAAACCCCACTTTCTCTGCCTCTCCAAGGGATTGGGAAGTGGATAGCTGTGGTTGTTTGATTGAATGCCCCCCAATAGATTCAAAAGTATAATAAAGGCTTTCCCCAGCCTTATGTCTGGACAAGGTGTCACCTAGGCTGGATCCTAGGCTGATTCTGGGGTGGATGTGAAATTCCAGCTATACATATGCAAAGAGCAGTCAGAGCTCAAATCTAGAGTTCCTGCTATTTGCTGGTTGGATTGTGTTTGATTTGGAGGTGGTGGTGATGGGTTTTTCTCTCTCTGCTTGGCTCTGTGAAAGGGGGCCAGCCTCTTTTGCCATTCTGGGACCTCCCCTGGATCTGTTACTTTAATAAATATTTTCCTCCCAAACTGTGCCTGGTTGGAGAGGCTGACTAAGATAGTAGCCAAGCAGAGCACTCACAAAGGAGTGCTCTTTGTCCCATGCCTGGAGTAGTGCAGTACTGGCATCCACTGTTCCAAGGGTTCATGCAGTCCCCCCCCCATCTCTATTCCACCTGGCAGACTCAGAGCAGGAGCTTTAGTGGGTGTCAACACAGCAGAGCCCCTTACCACGTAAGACAGTGTTGACACTCTCCACCCAGCTTCTTCTTCAACTGTTCCTCAGTGGCACTAGAAAGTTCAGGAGACCAATGCAGAAACCCATAGAACCAGAGAACAAAAGGACCTTAAGTGTGCTACAGAGGCTCAATAACTTTGTTATTGTCACTTCAATTCATATAAGTAAGCCATAACCTATAAGCTCACCTAAAACAGCTTCACTGCCTTCTGACACAGAAGATGTCAATACAGTCGAGAATCTCCCCATTCTGATCTGAAATATTATATTCAAGACATATGCATACAAAGTCATTGATATGCCAAGCAATATAAAAATACAACTTGAATGAGAGATGATGAAACAACTAGCCAACACCAACAGCACTGAGGATAAATTGTTGGGATTTTCTGATAGTATTTAAAATAGTCGTCAGGTGTACTTTTTAGCAATTAGAGCTCTTTTGGGAAAAAAAAAGAGTAGGAAATCTGAGTGGTCTCAATAGCACAGAAGATATTACAGATGGGCAGAATCAGTGATCAAAAGACAAAGGCAAAGTTCATTCACTCAAAAAAAAAGAGGAAAGAAAGAAAGAATAATTTACATGTGGCAGAATATCATATTAAAATATTACTCAAGCAGACTTTGTTCTATCCCTGGTTGTAAATTTGGAATAATACAAAAAAATAAATTAATTTAAAAAATATAGTTTTTTACATGTATATCATGTA
>PVHP010009009.1:28588-51648 GCA_004024765.1 Zapus hudsonius
AAAAAAAAAAAAAAAAAAAAAAAAAAAAAAAAAAAAAAAAAAAAAAAAAAAAAAAAAAAAAAAAAAAAAAAAAAAAAAAAAAAAAAAAAAAAAAAAAAAAAAAAAAAAAAAAAAAAAAAAAAAAAAAAAAAAAAAAAAAAAACAGCCTCATACCAAAGCCCCAAAGGAGAGAAGAAAGATTTGGGGACTAAAAATCTATTTTAACAAAATTTAGGCTGAATATTTTCAAATTTGGTAAAGTGTATACTCCTACTCATTCACAAAGCTGGATAAATGCTTATATAAGAGAAATTTGAAAGAAAATTCAGTTCTTGTGGTTCTGGTCTCTAACCCTGTGTGCTCAGGAGGGTGTGGCAGAAGGAACACAAGTGTAAGCCCTGCCTTCGCTCCAAAGTAAGGTCAACATGACTAACTGCTTGTGAGACCCTATCTCAGAAGCTTACAAAAGAGAAACAAAGGCCTTGAGCAGATTCCTCCATAGCAGAGTGCCCGCTTGCTCATGACAACATGCCTAAGTCTGGTTACTAAGACACATTAAAATTAAAGCTTCATCAATTGAACTAGAAAATAGAGACACACAGTTAAAGCAGCCAGAAAGAAGTTGTGTTTTACTTCAGGGAAACACTAATTTATGTAGCTCAAGGTCCCTCATCTGAAACTATGAAAGTCTAAATAAAGTGCAAATAAATCTTTCAAGGGCAGAGACATAAAAAAGGTTATCAACTCAGAATCCTCTGTCCAGTGAAATGCTGCATGAGATGGGACGTGAAACTGATCACTTCTCACATGAAGGGAACTGAGATTTGTTATCAGCAGACCAGCTCTTCAGAGCAGCTAGAGGAAGGCTTGTACACAGATAAGATACAGGCTTGTACAAAGATAAGAGAAGACCATGGAGACTTTAGAAGTAATAGATGAGCATGACAAGCGCATAAATCGGGATAAACATGATAAACTATCCACCGAAAATCACTGAGACAGACATCTCTATCACACCCTCCTGGGCTCAGGTTTATTGCAGACGAGGTGGTAGAAAGAATGTAGGAGCCAAAGGAAGGATAGGACTGCTCACAATGCAATCTTCCTGACACAAAATAGCCTTGATATTCATGACCTCACAGAGCCTGATGCTACCTACACAAGACCATCATAACTGGAGGAAAAGATCAAAATAGAAGACAGACTAGCTGGAAGGGGGAGGGAATTCCATGGAGGGTGGATTTGAGAGGGAGGACATTGGAGTGGAAGGAGGGAGGGAAGGAGCTAACACAGGTTATTATGTATACTTATGGAAGCTATCAAAATATTTGAAAACTACATTTCATGCTTCACACAAAATGCATTTGTAATACCATTAATGTAGAGCTCAGTGTGTGTACAGAAAATAGTCACAAGCATGTGAAGGATAAGGAGATAAAATTTCAACACTTTGTTGAGCAGTAGTAGTATGATCTTAATGGACTGTGTTGTTTTAGATAGATGATAGATAGATGATAGATAAATAGATAGAGAGATAGATAGATAGATAATGATAGATAGATATAGATTAGATAAGGATATGGATATGGATATAGATATAGATAGATATAGACATAGATGATATATAGATAGATAGATAGATAGATAGATAGATATAGATATAGATATAGATATAGATATAGATATAGATATAGATATAGATGATATAGATGATATAGATATAGATTAGATATAGATTAGATATAGATAGATGTAGATATAGATATAGATATAGATAGATGAATATGGTAATACCTATAGCAAGCCATAAGGAAACAACATAAACATACATATTCAAAAGGCATTATAATGAAATAAAATAGAATTGTAAATAAATGTTCAAGTAACCTGCAAAGATACAAACAAAAGGGGGAAAATGAAGGAAGAAGCAGAAACAGAGAGAAACCGAATGTTAAAATGGCATAATTAAGGACGTAAGCCTCAATAGCTCTGCCCGAATGACATAAATACTTCAGTGAAAACAGAGAAAATGAGAGGGAAGAGTGAAGAGCAGCCCAGCGACGTGCTGTATTAAAGACCCTCCTGCTGAACCTAACGATGTAGGTAAATTAAAAGTCAAGGATTCAGAGATATGGCAGACAAACATTAATGTTCAAAACACTAGGTACAGCATAAATTCATAAATTGATATCAGACAAAATATACTTTAGAACCAGGAAAATTACAAAGCAATATCAGATAATTAATAGCCATAAATGGCTCTTTCACAACCAAGACATGTGGAGATTTGAATATAAAATGCCACCCATGGGCTCATGTTTGAGCAACCTGGTAGTACTGTTCTCAAGGGCTGAAAATCCTTTAAGAGTTGGACAGGTAGAACTTTGCTAGAGAGAACGTGGGGGGTGGGGGGTTGAGGTGTTATAGCTGGTTTTTTCTCTATTCTCTATTTCCTCTTTGTTGATGTGACAATATGGCACAATGCCTTCCCTGTCATCGTGCACTCTACGCCCCAAACTACAAGCTGAATTAAACCCCATTCTTTCCATAAGTTGTTTGTGGTTAGGTAAAATAATCAAAGTGTTTCAGCAATGATACAGTAAGCAATACAACAAATGTGTCTGCATCAAACTATGGCTCTTAAAACTGTATCATGCAGAAGCTTTGAAGAATTAGAGGAAAAAATAGAAAATACAAAGTTATGGTAGGGGACACCAACACTTCACTTTCAGTAACTAATACAGCTATTACTAGACAAATCAATAAGGTTATACAATCAGTAACACCATCAACAAAAACAATAAAACTGACAGTCTTAGGATATATGATTTTCTAACACAATAATAAAGATTCTTTTCCAATCTACATGAACAGACCATATTTTGGGTCCTAAAATTAGCCCTACAAATTTGAAGGATTTGAATTCACCTAGAGCACAGTCCCCAAACATAATGTGATAAAATTAGAATCAATCACAGAGAATCAAAAGGAAAATAACACATAAATTAAACATTACACTACCCACTAATATATGAATCAATGGGGAATGTATAAAAGGAAACTTTAAAGTGCATATACCTACAGTAAAGATGAAAACGTCACCAAAATTGTCTTATAATTATTATAGAAGTTGAATTTCCAACTAAAATCCCCAATGCAGACATCAAATAGCCCAGATAGTTCCACTAGACATTTAAACATTTAAATGACAATCACTATCAATGTGGAAAAAGAGAAACACTTTCAGAAAAGAAAAGAGGAATAATTTGCGACTTATAATATGGGGCTAATATCATCATTATATGAAAACCAGAGAAAGAATGTAAAAGGAAAAAAGAAGGGAGGAGGGGAAGAAGGAGGAACCTGGAAACTAATCTTGGCTGGATGTGTAGACACCCTGTGGTGTGTGCATACTATGAGAGACTACATTGTTAACACTTCATAGTGACATTTTAACACATACCAAAATTTTACTATCTTTTGAAATTTAATTTAAACCCAGTATGTCAATCTTTTCTGCTCTCTCTCTCCTCACATATCTTTCTTTTTCTTTTCTTCTTGACAGTTTTTTTGTGCATGTATATCATGTATTTTGATCATTATATCCACCCCATTACCTTCTCTCGCCCTGCCTTTCCAACTAGTCCTTTCTCTCCTTTGATGTCTTTGGGTCCTTTGTTTCTGTTGCCTCCTTCCACCACCCATGACAGAATGTGGATGGACCCAGTATTGTGTAGGTGTTGTATAGGTAACCCTAGTGACTGTGAGGTCATGAATGTCCCAGCTACCTCATGTCCAGGTAACACTGTCCCACAGGACTTCTCTAAACCCTCTGCTCTGATATTCTTTTTTTTTTTTTTTTTTTTTTTTTGGTTTTTCAAGGTAGGGTCTTGCTCTAGCCCAGGCTGACCTGGAATTCACTATGAAGTCTCAGGGTGGCCTTGAACTCATGGTGATCCTCCTACCTCTGCCTCCCCAGTGCTGGGATTGAAGGCGTGTGCCACCACACCCGGCTCTTGACATTCTTTCTGTACCCTCTCTGGCAGTGTTGCCTGAATCTTGGAGGGGGGATGACTCTCATTCAGCACTCTGTACTGTCGTTTCTTCTCAGCACTTGGATGAGTTTCAAGTCTCCTCAGTAGTCACCACCAACTACAAAAAGAGAAGCCTCTCTGACCAAAGGTGAGAGCAACTCTAATCTATGGGCATAAACCTAGATATTTAGAGGACAATTTATTGGACACAACATATCCATTTAATCAAACAGCAGTAGTAGCTTTCCTCCATAGAGCTTTGGACCTGCCTTGCCATAGGCTTTGAGTAGGTTTTCAGTACCAGGCATGAATTTCCTCTCATGGAACTGGGTTCAAATCCAGGCAGGGAGCAGTTAGTTAGTCCCCTAACAGTCATACCACTGTTGCACCATTGAGCACATCCTGCCTGGCTAGTTGCGTAGCTCACAGGATGCAGTGCGGGGTAAAACACCCTGCGCCCTGCTCATTCGGCTGCATAGAGCTTAACAGCACTATGGTATTAGCAGCAGAGAGGACACTTCTAGGCCAGCTCATGCTTGATTTTTCAGTGTTCTGCTCTGGAAGTATAACATATCTTCTCAGATATTATAAATTCAGCAGGCCTATGTTCCTTGTTCCAAGATTGTCCTGCATCACAGAGCAAGGATATATCTTGGCACATGTTTAGAAAAATCAAGCATCCTCTTTCCAGTATGAAACATTAAATTCTAAATTTGCTAGTAAGAAACTCCATTTTTCAAAATCACTCTACTTATCTATCTGAATTATTTGACCCACCCAAATCTACAATGTCATAAGTTATTCAGATACATAGTGAAATCGCTGCCCTTTCTCTCCTTCAGCTCTTTAAATAAGAAAACATCACATTTTTTATTCCAAAGCTGACATCATGATCTGACTGAACAGATGCATTCAAAGCTCCATGTGACTCAAGGGTCCTCCCTGTCCTCAAAGCTCTTCTCACCAAAGCATCAAGATCAGCCTGAATGCCTCTCCATTTTTTACTTTACTCTTCCTGTGGCTTGAATCATATACATGTTTAATGAAAGCATAAATAATTTAGATGTGGCAGAATGGCAGATTAAAATATTACCCAAGCAAACTTTGTTCCTCATTCAGTTTGCTTTATGGCAGTCATGTGGACGAAGTTAATTAATGATCAGTTAATGATCTGTAAACCATTTCTTTGGCCAAGGTACACTTTGTTTACTATAGTCTATGAGACAGGAGAGGAAAAAAATAAACACTATTCATTAAGTCACTATGGAAAGAACAGAGTCGGAAGCCAGAAACCTTGTCTTCTCTCCCTCTGCTGATACCAGCAAGAACTTCTCTGGTTACTTAGAGCACAGTTTGAAGGTCAGAGTCAGATTATGCTAGGAATTCTTTACAGTTTTAAGCTTCATGGATAACCGTTTAGGGGCAGAGGCATGAACAGAGTGACTCTGAAGTGTGTATAAGAAATTGTAAAGTTCCAGGTGAAAGTCAAGGGCACAGAGGATATGTGATCCTGGGGAGTGAGCTCATTAAGTGTGGTCCCACTTTGTTTCACAGGACTTCAAAGCAGAAAAGACAGATAAGCCATTGGAGAGTATGTGCACCTTCGTGCTGTGCTCTGTGAGAAGTCCAAAGAAGGAGGCCAGAGAGAAGGGAAAACTGGATAGTGAAGAGAGCTCCATGTCTCTAAAATACCCCCTGCAGCCCTCACTGGGTGCTGCTTCCCTGATGCCCGGCAGGAGTGTAGGGAAGACAGGTTCTAATCAGTTCTCCCACCATAACGGTGCTCTTCCAGATGGGGAGGCTTTGAGGGATGGACAGAATGTGGTGATCGGCGGCAGCCAGCTACTGTGCCAAACTCCTGATGCTCCTGGCAGTTAATCCAACTCTGACTGAAACTCGGACTTGTTATCCATCAGGTACAACTTTGACATTCAAAATTTGACACTGACAACAAGGTGAGAAAAACAATGACGCCTGTATTACCTGGTATTTTGGAGAGAACTTCATTTGGTCCAGAAAAGATCAAGGGGTATATGGGAAAATTCTTAGTGCTTAGGAGACAAAGCAATAAAACCTGATAAAAACAACATATTCTGTAACAAGAATGGTCATGCTTTAAAACTTTATTGGCAAAAATAAATACATATTTGACTGCATGACTGTTTCAAAATCAAAAACAGTCTTCGTATATTGGATTTTAAAAGCTGACGGTTTTTAGAATGTGTTTATGGTGTGTTTACAAGTCCAAAAGCTTTTGACATTGATAATTATCTCACTGGAAATTTTTCATCCATATTATTCTATTATGCAGCCAAGGAATTTGGCACAGGAAAGTACTAGATAATTAGGGGATGGAAACTAAAGAAAGAGCCGGAGATAAATGGTATTTACACAGCACATGGTAGAACTGATCTCTGACCAGCAACCTTTCTAAAGAATGCTGACCCCATGCCAGAAAAGGTTTTACTTTCTCAAAGATAATGCCTGTAAGTGTCTTCAAACCCAGACCCTGTGAAATCTGTTGTAGTTGGTCTTGTGTCAAAATAGTTATTTTCCTTTAAGATTTCTGATGAAGGAGCAGTGTGACAATAGAGCAGGGTGTCTTTTAGTGTTCGGTTGGTGACACCAAACAAAACTCAAGCAATGAAGTCCAACCAGTGGCTTAGATGAGAGCAATGGTATTCTTCTCCTAAGGAAGAGGAGTTTTCCAGGGAGACAGCATAGGAGTGGTGAGGTGCTTTACAAGGTGTAAAGAAGTTGAATCTTTCTTTTGTATCTCTGTGTTCTGGCCAAGGAGCTTCCTCTTCCTGCTCTGTGATGTCTACCTGTGCCCTGGTATCACATCACCATCATCGTATGTGTCATAGGACAAAATTGTCACATGAACACACACATCTATATGAGAAGCAAAAGCATGTCATCCTTTGATTGAGTGACCATTTCACCAGGAAGAAGTTGGGAATTCTCTTACTAGGGAAAATCTAGAACAATGGTCTTAGTAAAAAGATACATGAGATGTATATTCTATTTTAAAATTGATTTCCAAAGTTCCGGTGATGGTGTTTTAGTAATCTCATCTCTTCTTTCTCTCTCTCTTCTCTGGTTCTCTCTCACTGTCTGTATCCCCGTGTGTGTGTGTGTGTGTGTGTGTGTGTGTGTGTGTGTGTGTGTGTGTGTGTGTAGGTCTATATGCATATACTGCTGAGGATGGTCTTTAACTCCTGATCCTCCTTCCTCCACCTCTGAAGTGCTGGGATTATGGTATGCCATGGCTGGCTGGGTAGGAGGCATCATTTATCTGTAGGTAAAATAGTTTCTCCTCCTTCTTGTCATTACATGAGAAACAAAATACAAATCAAAACAGCTTTTATGACTGATGTGAGTTGTGTATCACGTTAAAAGCAAACTGCATAAAACAGAAATCATTCAAATAGAAATAAATCCTTACTCATGTAGAACATTTTCTAGTTCATCAACAAGCTTCTGTTCATTCATTTCTTTAGCAAACTTGTACCTGTAAATTTGAATGTCTTGACTGGTTTCTGTAAAGCAAAAAAACATTGGATCGGGTTTCCAAGTTTCTTATGGCCTGAGTTGAGACGTTATCCTAGATATTTCTGTAAGAATCTACCATAATAATTCAATGAATAATATAGAATCAGCAACATAATACTTCGCTTATCATGACTTTTACACTAAGACAATTTACATTGCAGTATTGAGGGTATAAAAACCCTCATAAAAAGTATAAAGTTAGAAAGTTCCGTCATTTCACTTATATGTTGTCTTATCTGGTAAATGTCAAATAGTATTGCTATTAATGATGCTTTTTTACCAGTAGTTTTTATTTAGACTCTGAAATAGTTTAACTGTCAGTAATTTCTTTGGAAATTTCTTGATAATCTGAGTTATTGATGCAAACCAACTCTGAGCCATCCGACTCTTGTGCACTGGGCTTGCCTGTGAGTCAGCTGTAATACAGCTTCCTGCTTGAAGAATTGGGCCTGTATTTCTACTCATCAGTTTTGTAACGATTCCCAAGTTCCCCCACAAAGGAATCCCTGGCTTCCTACAGTACCTGTCATTGGACAGTGCATGTCTTATATCTTTCACTGACACCTGCAGAAGGTCTGAGCAGTCCTCACATTAGAGACGTGCCTGCCTAGACTTGGGGTCCATTTCAGAGGAAATCTAAGCTAGGAAACCACTCCTAAAACCAAAAACAGTGCATTTCCATAGACAGAGTCAAAGAAGCTTTAGACTTGGTGACTCTGAGTTGTTCCATTTGTGAAAACTGTATTCGTAGGACTTCCGTATTTTATTACTTTATATCGGGTTTCAGTCAGTTCTTGCTTGGGTTTATAAAGGCCAGCTACAGATAAGAAGACAAAATACCATTGTAAACAGTACAAGCATTAGGAAGGCACCCAGCCAGGAAAGCAGAGGCTGAACAGCATCTCCAGCAAGGGCCCCTCCTCTTCTGCCATGCACAGCAAACCATGCATGTATATGGTGTTCTAGAATATTCCAGGAAGCTGTCAAATTACAGAAAACAAGAAGCATTTGCGAAGGGAAAAATTTACAGTTGTGTATGGCTTTATACGGTTTTCCCCAAAATTCATTCCCAAAAGTTATGGAAAAAAAAAAAAAAGAAAGATTATCCACACCTTGCTCTGGTGTGTTTTCTTCTAACATCGATCACTTACCTTCATTATATTTAATTATTAAACCTATCTGGATTGTTCTTTGAGACCAATTTGCTTCTTCCTTTTAAGAAACCAAATCCTTCTTCCTCCTCTACTCTAAATAGGACACTAAAATACCAACCCCTAAGCAGCTCCAAGGATGGATCCCCAACTTAGTTTCATCAGGTTAAGATGATGTTTGGTTGAATAAGAAAGAAATGGAAGAACTTGGGGTGATTTTTCAAAACGTTCTGTCTTCTCCTTCAATTTCCCATTTATTTCGTCTACCACCTTTGAGAAACTACTCTTTCATCACAGGGAAACACAATATGACTAAATTATATGATGTATTGCAACGTGAAAGGCTTGGGTCATGCTTCCTTCGCTCATGGAGAAGTACTCCAAAGAAGGTGTAGAAGACAGAGTTTGTTGTCTGCTTTCTCCAAGAGCTGCCGTCAGATGTTAACATCTGGAACCGATGCTGTGTTTTGTTTTGTTTTTTTTTTTTTTTTTTTTTGCTGGGCTCTCCCCCTCCCCAATCAGATTTTTATGAGACCTTTATGTTTTTACTATAATCTGGCAACAAGGGCTCCCTCAAATAGGAAGAGTGAAGGCAGACAATCTTTTCTAATGAATTTCCCTTTGGGCTCTCTCGAGTGTTGTTTTATTTCAAGGAGCAAGAACCCCAAGAAACTGACTTCATTTGGGAAGCAATACTGGAGATCCTATCTGGAAGCCGTGGGCTTTGTTTTCCTCTTGTGAAAACATCCTGAAATATTCCTGTAAATGAGTACAACTCTGAGCAACTCTCCATTGCACACGTGAATGAGTGTGCTTTACACAAACACACCTTCTTCTAGGGCCCGTTTCTCCAAGTGTGGGGAACCTGGAAGACCAGAAGCTTCTAACTAAGTTTAAATGATGCTGATGCATGGTTTCCAGACAAGCACATTCCTTTTTTGGAACCAGAAAATGTTATATACAATAGCCCAGGTTTATCTATCTTATTGGTTCTGTATGATTTCCATATGTAATGCCCTCTAATAAGAGGATCCTTAGATGGTAGATGGTAAACAGACAGATAAATAGATGGGTAGGTAGATAAGAAAGATAACAGGTGATATATAGATAGATTCACAAAGCACTACGTCATAGTAAAAATTCTAACAGTAAAAATGGTACAATAATATGTAATCGCTAGGTATCTTCTTTGAAGTGTATGGCAAATTGTGCTCTGAGCAAGCAAACTGTGACTTTGTGGTTTCTGTATTTTTTTTTCCCATGACCAAACTAATGAAAAGAGCAGAGACTGGAATTGTACCCAGCACTCTCATAAATCCACAACTCTTAACACTAACACGTGAGGACATGCTAGCATATTTTTACATCAGATTGGATTTTGTTTTGCTCTTAATTCATGAAGAGGAATTGTTAATATATGACAGGCATCAGAGGCAAGAAGAACAGACATGTTTTAGACACATTACTTCCATTTCTGTTAGACGGGAAAATAATCTGCGGGTTCACATCACACTCAAAAAGTTTCCGTTATAACATGAAAGCTCTAGGCTGATGATCTCTGATGGAGAGCACCATTTCAAATCAGCAGGGGCCAGGAGTTTAGAAGGGGCTGCACGCACTTAACAAGCTTGGCAGAAAACAGACAAACAGGTAGCAGAAGCATGCATGGGTAATATTCTGAGAACCTATTACAAAGAGAAGGCCAATCCTTTTCTCTGTATTTTACTTTACCTTTTAAATTCTGCCTGATAGGTCATAAACTCAATTACCTATTGTGATGAAAGAACAGAGAAAAGGAAAAAAATAACATGGTCTAACGAAGCAGCTCTGAATATCACACTTGGTTTAAAAGGAAAAATAACCAATGGAAGTCACTTGGTGGTTAAAATCTTGGTTCGATTTTATGGGGAATTCTGAATTGAATATTTTTGGCTGAAATTAAAGTGGATGTGTATGTTAAGAGGAACCTATAAGTGAAGGAATAAAAGATGTCCTGTGCCTGGGAAGGATGTCAAGGGGACACGGTTGTGGTTTAGCTTTACCTGAATCTGCCACTTACCTAATAGGCCAACCTCTGTCAGCTCATCTGAGGACAACCTATAGACACAAAGGTAAATGTTCAGAAAATAAGCACATTCCAGAAAAGGTTACTTAATGACTTTCCATAGATTTCAAAATAATCACTTTCAAGCTATGTGAAGCCAAAAAAAAATTCTGATAATTTATGTTACCCAGATGTTAAGAAATCCAACAGCTTTCACTACTCATAAATTTAACAGCATTAAGCACCTGCTGGCTCTAAGCAACAACTCCTGCCAAGAAGAAAGGAAAGAACTTTGTGATACACTAATGGGCTCCTTCCCTTTCCATCCAAGCACCAAGCAGAGTTCAGGTCTCAATCCTGCTGCCTCCCACGAAGAGACCCCGAGTCTCCACACACTAGGAGCTGCCCAAACCTTCTCTGCCAGCGCTATGCTGGATGCCCAGTGCAGCCATCAGAGGAGGGATGTAGTGATGTCTAAAAGCTCAAAGGAGCCCTAACTGTTAGCTGATTTAGTAAACAGCAGAAGGGAGTTTAGAATAACAAAAACTAACACCTTGAAAATAGAGTGAACTGATGAAGGTTAACGGCAACCTTCTCTGAGAGTCAGAGCCTACCACACCTTTAAATACATACATCATACATCACCTCTTTTTTTTTTATGGTACTTGAGAGTAAACCCATGACCTTGTGCATACTAGGCAAGATAGAGGTCGACCTCTAACTACATTTCCAACCTCCTACTTTTTAAGATATTCAGTCCAAGTGTTATCTCTCCTTTCTGCCAAACCCAGGAACCCTTATTGAAACTGCTGAGTTTATGTCGGGTTTCTTTTAGTTTTTTCTTTGTGTGTGTGCGTGTGTGTGTGTGTGTGTGTGTGTGTGTGTGTGTGTGTGTGTGTGTGTCGCAGTCAGCTTCACTTGCTGGGATGAGCCTCAAAACCAGGCGCACTTTATGTGAGGGAGAAGAAATTTATTTGAAGCTTACAGATCCAGAGGAGAGAGAAAACCACCACCAGCATCACGGATAAAGCAAACAGCAAGGAACTCCCAACAGAGCTCAGAATGCTCTCTATATACCTTAGGCTAGAATTGCAGATCCAGCCCCAGTAGCACCTTAAGAATGAACTCTGGCATCCATCCAAGGTGACACCTCCTCCAGCCAGGCAGCTGGAGGAAAGTTTTTAATAAAATTCCTGAATCTATTGGGGGCATATCCATTCAAACTACCACAGTGTAGGTGTGCATAAGGTATCATGGCATGTGGTGTGTGGGGTAGAATATACATGTGTGTGTGAACACATGTGCACACATATGCACAGAGGTCAAAGGACTCATTCACAAATGTCCTTGACCTGGATTCTTTTCTTTCTCTCAAACCAGAGCCATCTCCTCATAGGACTGGGTATACAGATGTGTATGACTGCCCCCAGACTTTATGGCTGTGGTAAGGAATGGAACTCTTGGGGATTGAGGGGCTCTCAGGCCCTCAGGCTTAAGTGGCAAATGCTCTTCCTCACTGAACCATCTCCCCATCAAATGCTCATAAACATCTGGATGGTATTTACAGGAGAATCTGAACGAAGTTGTATTCAAAACATTCTAAAGACCAGAGTACTCACAGTCTAGACTTAGGTTAATGACACAGCAAGAAGCTATATACCTGTAATTCTGAGTGGTTTGTATAAATTTTAGGTAGTCATACAGCTGCCAGATGGCTGTAAGCCATTCTCTCTGTCCCAGGCGGGAAGCTAGCCCACTCCCAAATTCTCTTTACTCTCCCTTGAACTTTATATGGAAACATGGCGTTTTAGATAAAGGTCTGGAAGAAGATACCAATAGATGCCAACCCTGTTTCAAGTCCATGTCAGAAAGCACCAGTCTGATGGATCCATTTCCTCAGGGATGTATGCATTATCCCCTGAGGGGGCAACACTTGAATTAATAGTTTCCAAGAGTAAGTAATATTCAAGGAAAGATCTTCATTTCCAGATACAGAGCTCCGCCCATTCTCCAAGCTCCCTCCCTCCACTCTCTGTGTGAATCCTCATGTTCAGAGCAGTGAGTGCTTCCCCGAGCATCTGCACCCTAAACTGGCCATTGTGATCATCTTGTGACAGCTTCATTTACTCGGCATACATGGAGCACCCTTCCTTTGGACTTTTCCACTGGTGATTCCAAGAATACTTCTTCAGTTTGATGTGCTTGACATCATAGATACATGAGTTAGATTCTGTGTCCTAATATTTGGATTCAGCTTGAAATCTGGAAACAATGACTGTTCAAGACTCTAGAGACCAAACCACAGAGCCTTCCCTTGGTGTCCAGCACTTCCTCCCTGGTTAGTGTGCAATATGCAGAGTCCCTGTTGGTTGGTTGTTTTCCAACCAAGGGTGACCATCTTTGGTTTCATGGTTCTAACAGTGTGATGGTTAGGTTTTGTTGTCAACTTGGATCTTTTTAATTATGTTGGGTGGGTCTCTGAGGATGTTTACAGGAAGGCAGCCTCTCAGCAAGGGGCAGGATGTAAAGAAGCTCAAAGAAGCTGGAAGTAAACATCCTGTAAACCCATCTGTGTGGGCAGAGCAGGAAGGAAATTCCAGAGGCTCAGGAAGCCATTAAGTCTGGGAAAGGGTTGTAAAACCCCACTCTAAGGCTATATAACGGGAAAGAAATTCTCTTTGGTCCTCCTGCCTGTTTGCTATTGTGTGTGTGGTGTAGGTGATGGGTTTTCTCTCTGCTCGGACTTGTGAAAGAGGACCAGCCTCTTTTGCTGTTACAGAACTTCTGGATCTGTAGCTTCAGTAAATCCTTTTGTCCCCCAGATTGGCCTGGTTGGAAGATTCATCCCAGTGGCATGTGGCTCACTATGACAAACAGTATAATTGAAAAACCCAAAAATTAACTTTTAAAAGAAATCAATATCCATTAATTTCACATTTCAATAGGATTCAGCATATTATGTCCCTTGCACATCAGTGTGCACTTGTTAAATCTGAGTTCTTCTTTACCATACTCATATCTTTCCTCAAGTGTAGTAATTACGATTACACTTTCACATTAACTTTTTTTAACAAGTGTAAAAATCATCAATAAATAAAATTTTAATAAAATACTGTGCATATTATCTAAATGTTAACTGAATTTACATTGACATCTTCTGATGTATTATTATTTCAGCTACATTAAAAAACAATAGATCAGTAACCATTTTGTTCTTCCATTATGCATTTCTCTTATCTTTATAGTCTTTCTATCTTCCTCTGGTAATACTTATTGAGCCTCCTTCATATATTTACTTTGTTTTTTAACTTTTTTAGTGGCTTAAAATTACACATATGAACACAACAATATGCTCAGTATCACAGGTTCTTAGATAAAGCCATTGAATCCATGATGACATTCCCTCTTATGCATTAATTATTCTCCCCCATGACTCTTACATTCAGCCCCCTCTTCTGCAAATTTCTCTGAGTCATAGTGGGTGAGTTTAAAATTTGCATGGTTATTAGGTTTTTAAGAGTCTGTAGATTTGTGTTTTGGACAATTTTGGGCACCCTTGGTGCCTCTCTCTTTTGTCCTTCTCCAGGTTATCTGCCTTGCTGTGGGAATAGATCTTTTGCTCACCATCTCACTTCCTGAGAGGTTGTGTTAGGGCTCTAAATGGTGAGTTTGAGGTAAATTATCTCCTGCTTGGGTGTCCCCCGTCACGTCAGGTCCCTTTGGTGGAGTTCGGTTGTTCCCGGTTCATCTCCCCCCATTTCCTTCTGGCACATTAACCTTATTTTAGCTTCCACATATAAAAGCAAATGCAACTTTGTCTTTCTGTGTTGTTTAATATGATACCCTCAAGTTTCATTCATTCTTTTGCAGACAACAGGATTATTCTAGAAGAAATAAATGCTCTTACTTAGTTTTTAGCTTGTAGGCTCTGACCCTGACTCATGTAGGTCGCCAGCCAGGGAATCAGAGACCACTAGATGCCTTGTTAGCCTCTGAGAACATTGGTTCTTGCTACAGAAATGAGTAGGTCACCTAGAAACCAGAAGAACCAGCCAGCTAAGCTCCCAATCCACTATGATCTTGCAATCAGTCCCCTTCTACCCTAATTCTACAGCCAGGAAAACCAGACCCATGTGTGGGGAGTGTGTGTGTGTGTGTTACTGAGGAGTCCTGCCCTAACCCACCTTGCTTTCTCCAGTGGAGACACCATTACTACATTCTTGGTAAGACAAAGGGAAGATATCCAGGTTGGCAAGCCCCAGAGCAAAGCAAGTAACGCAAGAAAGAGAGGCCAAGATATCCTCACCAAGAATGACCAGTCCCATCCTTGAAGAGATGAGAATTACTTATTTTTTTGACAAAGAATTCTAAAACATGATTGTGATAAATGTAGTTGGCCAACTTAAGGAGATCATGAACAATGCCTGATTGTAATGCAGGAAATCAACTAAAATAACTCATCAGACAGATGAATTCAAAGATGACATGAAAGAATACTTGAATGAATGACAAAGGAACACAGAAAATTAGGTAAATAAAGTGAGGCAGTTAAAATAGGAAGTGAAATAGAACTCAATAAAGAGAGATGCCAGGTGTGGTGTCACACAACTTTAAACCCAGAACTCATGAGGCAGAGGTAGAAGGATCACTGTGAGTTCCAGGCCACCCTGAGACTACATAGTGAATTCCAGGTCAGCCTGGGCTAGAGCACAACCTTGCCTTGAAAAACCAAACAATAAAATAAAGCAAAAGAAAATTAAAAATGAAATAACTCAATTAAAATCCTCCCAAGAGAGGCTACAGAAATAGCTCAGTGGCTCAAGTGTCTTGGTTGTAAATCTTGGTTTTGATTCCCCAGTACCCATGTAAAGCCTGATGCATAAAGTGGCCCATGCTTCTGGAATTCATTTGCACTAGCGAGAGGCCCATACTTTCTCTCACACACACATTTTTTAAATGCTCCCAGAAGAGCCATACCAATAGAATGGATCATGTGAAAGACAGAATGTCAATATCTGAACTTGAGGACAAGACAGATGAAATAGTTGAGGCCAAAATCAACAAGTTAAAAACTTGTATGAGGCAAAACCCACAACAATGCAATGAGGTAATAAAAAAAAGAAAAAGATGTGCTTCATTGTGGGTAGGAAGAGAAGGAAGGACTCTTTCTGCCCTGAAATACTGCCAGTCTGTGCATTGATTAAAACAGGTTCTGTCTTTGAATGCTTCCACTGTACCAGAAACCATACTGAATACCTCATCGGATCTGTGCTCATCAGAGCTCTCAGAATCCCTGAAATGGACTGAAAAGTTGGCTTGCCCTGGAAGACACAGTTGGATTAGGTTGTGCCCCCAGTCTGCCTTGTCTAAAAGGACTCTTGTCAATGACCCATTGATGTGGCCTCCGTGAATAAGAAGTTAGGACAACAAACTACATCTTTATTTGATCCATCCAAGTTCTTCCCAGATGCGGTTTTGAGAGCTGTCAACTGGTTAAGGAGCTGCATGAATTCTAAGCACTGCTGTCTGGTGTAATGAGATGTGGGGAGGCTTCACCACACCACCAGCAATGTTGTTATTTAATGTGCTTTTCAGTTGAAGATTCTCCATAAATTATCATCATTAATCATTCATGGTGAAATGAGCACCGAGTGGGTGAAATTTTCTGAGGAAATATTATCTTAGGTTATTAAAATGTAAGTAGATTTGTATGCACAGGAATTACACTCGTGAGGGAGAAAAATATAAGCTTGAAGCAGCCAACGAAAAGCAAGTTACATGAGTATCGCTAAGAAATCTTGAAAAGGGCTTGATTGTTTCATTTTTGAAATGGATGATGACAAGCTATGAATTTTAAATATTTTCAGAAGAAGAGGTTCTACAAAATGATAGGAAAGCATGAGTCCACTTAATAAATAATAATAATAATAATAATAATAATAATAATAATAATAATAATAATAAATGATAAGTATGCATATATATTTTGCCAATCACTCCTGCCCATTGAAATCATTTGATTTCTAGGAGGCCCCAGCAGTTCCAATGATAAAGAAAATCAGAAAGTTAGAATGAAGGAATTCTTAGACATTAGAAATATGTAAGCAACAAATAAGCCAGTAAAAGTTCAGAAAACATGCAGAACCTGAAATAATTACAAAATATTTTAAAAATGAGAGCACACATAGATGAGCCATCAGAACACATACCATTCTTATTATAAAAATTAAAGAGAGAGAAATGGCAAAAAAAAATAATGGTGGAAATGACCAACGAAACAAAAAAGAAAGTTCTCCAAAGTTGATGTAACTGTGAAGCACCTTCAGAGTAAACATGATCACCAAGCCCTTAGCATGACTTCTACCAGAATATTCCAGTGAAATTACTAAATCAAGAGTTCTTGGACTGGAGAGATGGCCAGGTGGTTAAGGCGCTCCATTGCAAATCCTAATGACCTGGGTTCAATTCCCCAGGACCCACATAAGCCAGACTCACAAGGTGGTGGCCCTGGTGCATTCTCTCTCTCTCTCTCTCATCTCTCTGATCTCTCTGCTTGAAATTGAATAAATAAAATATTTAAAAATATATAAAAATATAAATTATATAATATATAAATTTATTCTTATGAAAATGGGTAAATATATATCCTAACACTACTTGCCAAAGGAGTAGGCTGAGACAGAGATTGGAGAGAAATTTTTATTTTGTGCTTAAATCAATGCCAGGCCAGTGGAGATATAATTCTATCATGCAATATTTTGCCAAGTCTTAGATAAATGACTATACAAAATTTCTGGCTGTTGGCACTCTATTCAGAATTACTCACAGAGCAACCAAGAAAGGGCTCCCGCATTGTACCACTTGTTCTTCACGCCTCCAAGTTTGCTGTCACTTCTTGAAACCACAACCCATATTTTGGCCAAATGTGCCTTCTCTATCTGTGACCTCAGTATTGTCTCATGACTCCATACTAGAAAACACAAATACCTATTTCATCTCCCACACTGACCTGTTGCTGGATTCATCTCTCTCGCTCTCTCCACAATCCCCACATTGTTTCATATCAGGTACCTTCCTCTGTGGGGTGGTTTGAAGGTAACCTGTTTCACATAGACTCCTGCGCTGGCATTCTAGATCTCCAGTTGGAGAAGACGTTAGGAGGTGCAGCCTGGCTGGAGAAGATGCCTTGGGGGTGTTATGCTCTGCCCGGCTTGGTGCTTTTGAACTTGCTGATGTGAAAATATACTTACTTCTCTACTTTCTGTTCCTCTCATGCTTCTCCTGCCATGATGATATTTCTCCTGGAAACTGCAAACCTGACACAAACTCTTTCTGTCCACAACCTGCTCTGGTTATGTTTTTGTTTTTCCAGAAATGAGAATGTAACTGCTGCACTCAGCATGTTTCCTTTTTTCATGGAAGACAGGCATGGCTGTTGGCTGCATAGAAAGAATTAAAGAATTATATGTTCATGGGGCTGGAGAGATGGCTCAGTGGTTAAGGCACTTGCCTCCATTGCCGAAGGCCCCCGGTTCAATTCCCCTGGACCCACATAAGCCAGACCCATAAGGTGGTGGCCCTGGTGCGCTCTCTCTCTCTCTCTCTCTCTCTCTCTCCCTCTCTCTGTATCTCTCTGCTTGAAAATGAATAAATAAAATATAAAAAAAGAATTATTATGTTCGTGGCTCACATTATTCATCAATGAGCATTATTTGTCATGGGGGGGACATTAATAGTCCATGGTGCCAATTAATATGTCAGACTATTTTCAGTACAATTTTGTAGATATCCTAAGGAATTGGGTTTGATGGGGTCATAGGACATACATAGGCCAGGAGTCCAAACTTAAGCTGTTACCCAAGAAAACATGCTTCACATCAAAACAATACAACTTGACATCGTGAAGATTTAATGCATCAGAAGCAGGTCGGTAAAATATTCTTCAGAAATTCAGAGCATCTTGAACTTGGATCAAGGAAAAAATGTCCCAGTCTCTGAATGTTTTATAGAGAGTTGGAAATATCCCTTTCATAGTAAGTTTATGATACAGAGCACTTATTTACTATATTCCTTTCCTAAGTGTTTTTTTAACTTCATTATAACACCAAAAACTTTGCAAGTACTTAAACTGTGTTTCACATCACTGAACCGATTTAAAAGTAAAACAATGGTATATTCTTGGTGTTACAGGGGCTGATGAGAGTTATGACAGGAGCTAGCTCAGGGAACACTTATTTCTTCAAACCATTATTTCCAGACGCTCAACATTTCAATACGCTTGCAGACTTAAATAATAATCCTTAGGAAAATAGTGCTTTCCCTGAGTTCCTCCTACAGAAAGAAAGGATCTTAATGAATCACCAGGAGTCTGGACACCCCTCACCATATGACCTATCTCATTTAATTGTTCTTTTGGCAAAGCATTTTTTTTCCTGTGTTCACTTTCCACTTTGTTCCCCCAACAATTAATTTGTTCTCCCAAAACATCGATAAGAGGATCATAAAATAGAATGTGTAAGAGTTCATCCTCAGATGGGGAAATGAATACAGCATGCCTTAAAAGAACCTGAGATTTCCCTTGCTGAATTTTTAATTAATAACAAATCTTCAGCAGCAGCTCAAGGGCCCTCAGTGCCTTTGCTGTGCTCTAGTTTGCATTAGATCAGAGCAGAGACATATGGCTGAGGCCGGGTGGAGAATGTTTTTGCTTTCTCTTTGCAAGTATGTTTAAAAATTTCAAATCCCACCCCCTCTCTCTGATTCACTTTCTCTGTCTGAGTCATTGTTTCCCTCATTGACTCTCTCTAATTGTTTCGTTCTCTAACGAATTCTCTCTCTGCTCCATCCCTTTCTCTCCCTCATATGAACTACTTTATCAGTGTCTGCATTCAGTTATACCTAGAAAGCCTCCAAATGCTTCCATGAAAGCAAAAATCATCTGGTGTAGGGGACAAGCAGCTGTCAAGAGATGACCTATACTCACCCACCACGACTCAGGGAACTGAGCGGAAGAGGGGGCAGAAAGATTGTGAGAGCCATGGTGGAGGAGAATATCCAGAGACATTGCCCACCTCAGTAACAACATGCAAAGGGCGGGGGTGGAACTGGGTTGACTCCTAGGCTATCCATAACCCCCTACCCCATGGACTGATCCAGACTGCCCACGGAGGAGGATATCCAGCTGATTGGGGATGGGGAAGGGGGGCAATGAGGAATTGGGGATAACAACTCATTGTTGGCCCACTAAACAATGTAACTCATTATGGACAATAAAGAACAAAAAAAGAGATGACCTATATTCTCCCAGCATGCATCTGCTGAGAACATGCATCTGAAACACCTTTCTAGGTATCAGTTTTGGGGGAAGAGAACCTCCCTTGGGGCAGAGCTGAGAGAGCAAGGAAACTATTAGAACTGAGATGAGAAGCCACCCCATATCCATTTTCCTAGGGCTCCCCACTTCGAAACCACAGCGATCTTACCTGCTGTCTTAGGATGGAAGAATCCCTGGCAGCATTTGAGGCAGCAGAAGGCCCAGTGTCTATAGAAGAGACCTCTGAAGAGCTAAGCCAGCCATACCTGGGCTTTGCAGATCTATCTGCTCATGCCTCTGAAGATTCCACTTCCCGTCCCATGGTCGGAAGCTTTGGCTTCTATTTAGAAAAAGATGCACACTTGATTATGCCCACACATCCACACAGCTGCATGCAACATAAGGACACGCATGTTCTGGAAATGTGTTATTAGGTAAATTGGGTGACCACAGAGTGCACATACATAAACGAAGATCCCCACCATGTCACCAGGTGGTATAATCTTAAGGCACACCCTGTCATGTGGCCTGTCGTTAATGGAAAAACCTCTCTGTAGCATATCACAGGACCATACATACATGCACACATGTGATCATATTCACAGACACCATGTATTTCCCACACAATACTTCAAAGAAGGGAAAATAAAATGCTTGGAAAGATTTGGGGGAAGAAAAAGAGACCTACAAAATGCAACATTACTTCCCGAGTTTTTCCCTACTAAAGCCAAAAGCTTCCTCATTCACAGATAGGTGATGGCGAGGCTCAGACCTCTTAAGATTCCTTGTCTATTTTTTAAAGCACTACTCCTAGTTCATCCCCTCCCCTATATTATACAGGGCTTACACTAAATAAATCAATATTTTTCTTAGATTCTATTTCTAAAACGCATTGAGTTTTAGAATTATTTTGTTAGTGTGCTTTATCGACCCATTTTAGCATGGTTTTCAGTACACAAAGCTTATTTTTCACCAGTTTTCACCTGAAAAGGCAACAAAATGCATACAAGAGCTCACTTGGAAACAATTAGTATATCCATTAAAGGATAACAAAAAAAATAAGCAAATGAATGCTGGCTTCTCAAATTCAAACCATCATAACCACCACCTCTTGATTGATTACAATATAAAGAAGCGCCTGAATTTTTGCCAGTTGAGGGGTGTGTGTGTGCGTGCGTGTGTGTGTGTGTGTGTGTGTGTGTGTGTATGTGTTTGTGTGTGGCATTTATTCAGTGATGTCAGTGTCTCCCTATGCAGTGGTTGCTGAGTTCTTTAAGCCCAAGCCAGCTGAAAGTTCAGATACGCATTTATCATAACACTAGAAACCCAATCTCTGCTCCTTTTCCTTTTTCTCTGTAAAAAGTCATTACCAAACATATTGACTTTGAACCCTGGGGACTGAGAACCAGCAAAATTTGGAACAAGGATAATAGATAACAAGTTTTTGTGAGCTCGCCTTCCTCTCTTAGTAATAAAGACAATGAATGGAATGAGATTAAAGGAGAGAAAGAAAAAAAAAAGTGAGCAAAAGCCCAAGACCGATGACTTCATCATTCCACAACTTTGTCTGGTGCACCATCTTAAGTGGAAAATGTCTTAGAATTTCCAGAGACACTGACTGCGTCTCCCTTTGTATAGAAAACCTTCGTCATTCCTGACAAAGGCCAGTTATTCCGTGTGATGCTTTGTGCTAGACAAATGGAGACCCAATTCACGATGGGAGTTGTTAAATGATAGGTAATGATTTTTGTCTGAGAAATGTGTACTAATATCGCTTAACTGATTACCAACGAGAATGTGTTCAGTCTGGCTGCGTCCCTCATTCTGACGTGCCTTACGATTGTTTTAGTATTGGCTTGGTCCAGCGCCTCCACCTCCATTGATTATATTCAGCCTATTAAGGCGTGTGATTCATCGGTCATTTTCAAGATGTGTTAGTTTTCTGCTATGCCCTAGTATGGCCCTGCACTCCTCCTGAAAGGTCGGAGGGTGGTACAGACGTGAACATGAACCAGGACTTGAAAGTGGACGGTAGGGAGTGAGAAAGGTCATATCCTTCTCCTTCTGGGATTCAGAATATGGAGGAGTTTGGCTACTAGTGGTATCTAGTCTCCTCAAGGTCACCATGCATATATATATATATATATATATATATTCATTTATATTCAATATATATATATTGCAATTTTACTACTCACATAGGTGGAGAGATATGTTTACACAGCAGCATTTGAAGTGTAATCCGAAAGTTTCATCAACAAATTTCACTACTAGGAGATAATCAGATTGAATCCCTTGGAGAGAAATGCTGAGAAAGCCATGCTTCAGGGCCACTTCAGGCTTCAGGTAGATCAGGAGCCTTTGTAATGGCTCACTGAACGCCTGGGAAAGGATTTCCCGTCACCATCCACAGCACAGCTGTCCCTCAGCCAGGTTACAGCAACATAAATGAATTACATGCCATGACAATGGAAAGAGAGAATGATTTAAAACAGGTGAAAATAGCTTATTTGCTCCGATTTAAGTATTGCTATTCTCTTTTTCACTGATTGTCAACTTCAAGGTCTCAACATAGCTGTGCTGTGTCATTCTACACCAAGGATGAATTATGTCTGCAATGACACCAGATGTGGCCTTTATGATGTGAGGATGCACGCATCTAAATATGCTTTTGTTATTTTATCACATTTTTTGTGACAATACCTGGGGACCTTTCACCAGCTGCTGTTTGTTTCTGATATTCTAATCGATAGCACCAAACAATGTCTTATTGTCACAACGAGGGGTAGAGTGAATACATTTCATCATTTCTTGCAAACTGGCCAACTCCTTTCATTATACTGAGGTATGACTTTTACTCATCTTGATTCTTAGTTCTATTTTATTCAGCAACTTGCAACAATAAGGTGAGGTAACAGTGGAAGGTATATCAAAGTGCCCTCCTGAATTATTTCAAAGGAAGCATGAAAGGAAAAGAGTGGGGG